>OY987257.1:35996642-36161642 GCA_963920725.1 Rhamphomyia laevipes
AGGAGGCAGCACCAGTGGAATGCACACTCACCTCAAGGCGTTACATAATATTATTTTACGAAAAATGGAACCGGTATTATCGAATAAAGACCTTAATATTGCTATATCTAGTACTGCCAACAGCGCTAAAAAACCGAAGAATTCAATCACAGAATATTTTGTTTCCAAAACAGAAAATTCTTTGCCAGCAGTTTTGTCTCGCTTAGTGTGCCGTGATGGGATATCATTTAATACAATAAGCAAATCTATTGACATATAAGATTAGGACTAACTGCTCGTGGGTTTTCGGATATACCAAAATCAGTGTCCGCTATTTCAGAATCTGTGAAAAAATATGGCGAAAAAATAAAACATAAAATTACAAGATAATTTGATTCTCTAAAACGTGACGAACATCAAAAATTTAGTTTAACTTTTGATGAGTGGACTTCTGTCAGAAATAGAAGATACTTAAACCTAAATCTTCATTCAGCAGATACTTATTGTAATCTCGGACTATGCCGTATTCATGTGCATCGAAATTATAGATACCAAATTACATATGTTTGGTATTTCATTAAAATCACTTGTTGTGAAGAACAAGTTGACCTAACTTTTAATGAGCATATTGAACCGTTAATTGTCAAAGTAAGAAGAGTTGTAAAAATATTTCGGCAATCACCAACAAAATATGACATGTATTTACAAAAACATGTCAAAGAAGAATATGGAAAAGAATTGAAGTTGATTTTAGATTGTAGAACCAGGTGGAGTAGTCTTTTGTTTATGCTTGCACGGTTCTATAAATTGAAAAGCTCTATTCAAAAAGCTTTAATTGATGTATAAATATACATCGCGGTTTCAAAAGAAGAGTTTGACTTAATTTTTCGTATAATAACAGCGCGTTAACTCCTATTAAGCTAGCTGTAGAAAGTTTATGCTGTCAAGATGCTGATTTGTATAAAGCCGACATTGCATTGGAGTTTATGTTTGATGAACTTTCTAAGCAAGTAAATTCGTTCAATAATGATCTTAAAGTCGCCTTAACACGTAGAATTATAGAAAGCCGCTTCAAATATGCAGATCTTTTCAGTTTCCTGCAGGATCCTAAAAATATTAACAATGAACGCGAAGATTATAACATATTTAATTTAACTTCAAAAACAACGTTGCAGTCCCAAATTATTTTTCTATTGGAAAGATTGTGCACGCTTTCACCACACTTAAGCTAAAGAGAATCAAATGCGGACGAAGTTTTAGTTATCACTAATTCAGAAATTATAGTCGAGGAAGAGAGAAAACAGATGTCATTAAAAGAAGTTCTTCAGCAAAAATTAAAGGAAAGGTCGGAATGCAAGCAAAGTAATGTCAGTCAAAAAATAAAATCAAAACAACAGCTTCTAAAAGTTATTCGAGCAGAAATGAGATATTACGAAGAGGAAGGTTGCAAGGGCAAGTATCTAAATATAATTGAATGTTATTTAAAAACCGTGCGACCTACCAGTGTTGAAGCAGAAAGAGCCTTTTCAGCAGCAGGGCTGTTATTAACAAAAATTCGGTCGATGCTTTCGGATGACAGTATAAATAATTTATGCTTTTTAAAAGCTTATTTTTTAAAACAAAAATAATATTTAAATGATTTTTATTGAAATAAATAATTATAATTTTCTTATTTAATTTATTTAAATAATCTTATTCCTAATTTTCTTATTTAATTTATAATTTCAGTTAATTTTTCGAAAAATGAAATAAAGAATGTTTTTTTTAAAAAAAAATTATGTTTTTCTTATCGCTGACTTGAATAAAACAAGCTTTTTTTGACAACCGGTATTTCCGGTTTCAGTATTGACATTAGTACCGAAATACCGGTTTTAAAGAAACTTCGGTGCTTGAAACCCTAGTAAAAATAAATTTAATATGAATTAAAAAACAAAAACAATTTCACTTGTAAAATAAAATTTAATATCAATTTAAAAAAAACATATAATTTGTGCTCTTTTTTATATATTTCTTTCAATTTGAATTTGAAGTGATTTTCCAGGTTCTGATACTACCTCAATAATATCATATATCATAATCTATTATATTAGTCAACAATTACATAATAAGCATCAGTGTTTTTAATTACATTTAAAAGAAATCTTTATATCATATAGCAATTTTAAATCTGGCATAGAATAAATTTCTAAATTTCCATTATCTTTAGTTGCAAATAAGCAAAATGAAGTTTTAATTGGTTGATAAAAACGTCTCCACCATCGAAATGCCATGTCAACCATCTGAAATTGTAAAAAATATGTAAATTACAATTCATTATTGTAAAGGTTTGTAATTTGTTTAAATATATTAAAAATTAAGGTATAATAAATTCGATAATTAAAGTTACACTATTATACTTTTATATACATATTTATACTTTTTTACCATTTAAAGAATTTAGAACTACAGAAAATTAGTTCGAATTTCTTTTGCCTGTATTGATGAATTTCTTGAAGTTGATGCTTGCAGTTCCATTAATGTATCCTGGTATTGCGAGCTTCCTGAATGTGGTTGGGATCTTTTAGAATATGATGTGTCTGAATACAAAATACCTCTTCTTTTTTTAAGGTAATTATGTAAATAACAACAAGTAAGAACTATTTTTGTAGTTTTTTCTGGGCAAACAGCTATTGTGGTTAATAATACTCTAAACATCTAAACCTAGCTGCCAAAATACCAAAAGCATTTTCGACTTTCACTCTTGATGAACTGAGTGTCTTATTAATAGGATAAATAACTTCAGATTGAGGGATCTTGAATTCTTTATTTTGTAGTTTTTGGAAAAATTTTGTATTACCAAATACACCACCAACTGATATTCTACCATTTGTACCAATATCTATCATAATAAATTCGCTGTCTGCGTTAACAACACCCATCAACACAACATTGAAGGTTTTTTATAATTGAAGTAATACGAGCCTGATTTCCCTGGTTTTTTATAACGATGTGCTTGCCATCAACGACGCCTAGAAAATGTGGAAATCCCCTTTTGCATTGAAATTTTTCAGCTACTTATCTCCACTCACCGGGATTACTTGTAAGCTGAGAGAGTATTATTAGTATAGACAAATTGTTATAATTTTTGAAAGGCTTACCTTTATATAATTCTTCAAAACTTTAGAAATTGCTACGCATGTTTCAATGACAATTATTCCAATACATTGGGCAGAAACAGCGTTTGAAAATTTTAGATCTTCAAAAGAATTACCGGTAGCCAGAAAACGTAAAGTGATACACAATCGTGATTCAACAGTTTGTGCATCACGCATAAAAGTATCTTTTTTAATGATATATATGGCTTGACTTTTTGCAAAATAAAATATATCATCCATGCGCACATAATTTTTAAAATCCTGTGGTTCATTTTCTGTCAATTCTTTCAATAGCCTCATGTTGGAAGACTCATTTTTATTTTGCAGCCATTTCTTCATCCATATCCTTCTGCGTTTCGGTAAATTTTCAACCTCATTTTCATCTTTACACAAAAGTTGATATGTTATAGCTAAACTACATATTAATCCACTGCTATCACTATTCCTACTCATACTTGTTAAATACTTTTTAATTTTTCTACGACAAATAATATCTTAATCTTTTATATAGAAAATATTTATTAAAATAAAACACAGAGTTAGTTTTTATATGATTTAATATTGAATTTAATTATTTAATATTTATACAATTTTGTATTTACTTAGGTATTTACAAAGATATAATTTATTATTTAATATTCATTAACTTTTTTTCACAATATATATTTTTTTAAAAAAACAACAATATATTTTGACAAACGTGAAAGTCAAAGAAATATAAATTTGATGGTTGAACAAATGTTTGAGAAACAGTTGAAATGTGTGTGGGGTGGTCTGTCAACAAGTTGGAAACCAAGTTGAAAACCAAATTGAATAATCTAGGGGAGGCATAAGTCTTCGAACTAGCACTCTTCGAACTACTTAAGTGACGAACTAGCAATATCGGAGTAGTTTGGTGGTAAACCTGTATCCCTAGCGGATATAGGTACTTCGTCAGTTTTCTAATTGGTTCTATTGGATTTTTGAGCCTAAATATTTCGAAACCTTTGGCTTTGGTCTTAACAAATTTCTATTAAAGTTTACATTTTTAACTAAATTGCTATATTTTTTTCTATCCCTAGAATATCATCATTCACAGCCAAATTGGTAGATGCTCTACCAGATCTATCAGATTGTTGAATTAAGATAAGACAAAGAGTATAATTCTTAATTGATATCTATAACTACCTTTAATTCATTTAACAATTCTCTTACAGACGATGTAAAAAATGGATAAGCCATTCTCAACCTATTCAGCCGATCTTTAACATGCTGAAACCTAGTTTCACCAATTGAAATCAAATGTTCATCGGTTTCTTTAATACCATCATCAATTAATGATATACAGGTGGCAACCTATACCTTATGCAAAATAACTGTAATACTAAAAGATATATATATAAATAATATTATTTTACCTAAATCTAAAATATGTAATTCAATTTATTTTATTTTAATATATTTTTTTCTTTTTATTTTTAAATGACTACTTTTCATACAAAATTGTTTTATTTATATTCAATGGTTTTTTATACATAATTAAAAAAAAAATATCCTTTTCAGATTTTTTAATTCTTTATTTTTTTAATTTATTTAATAATTTAATTTAATACTCTTTTATATACTACAAAAAAAAATCCTTTAAATACTATGTCTATGAACTTAACGATTCAATTGTCGTGGTATATAGACGTGTTTCTGAGTTTCTATTTTTTTTTTTTAATAATTTTATATAATTGAATATATAATAAAATAAAAATTGATCTTTATTCTCTTATTAATATGATTATAGAAGTAAAATTAGTTTTATTTTAATACATTACATTATAAAAAAACAATTATTAGCAAATTAAAAATGAAAAAAACAATCTTTAATTCATTTAACAAAATTTTCAATCTGATTATGATTAAATCCAGAAATCCAGGTTTTAACTTCACGAAGAAAATGTGATAAAATACGTATTTCTCTAGTCTTATCTGGTAATTTATTTAATAATGTGGGCGCAGTAATAGTAAAAAACTTTGCAAAATGTGTATTGAATCTTGGAACCATTTCTATTATTGATACGTAAACTATAGTTAGCTAAAGTTCTACTTTCTAAATATCCACCTCGAATGAAATATTGTTTTAAGATTTTAAAATAATGTAAATGTCTGATTGGAAGAATTTTTAATTTAATAAACAATTCAAAGCTTCTGTACCGACGATTTTTCTTGCATATTATTCTTATGACATGTTTCTGAGCAACAAGAATCGGCTGAATTTTATTAAAACAAGTACCACCCCCCCCCCCCCAACATACTTTTCCATATTGAATTTTAGAATGAAATAATCCATAATAAATCATTAATAAAACTTTTTCCGAGAAATACTTATTTAAATGATAAAAACTTCTTATTGTTGACAGTGAATATTTTTTTAGATTTTCAGTGTGTTTTAACCAATTTAATTTATCATCAATTGTAATTCCTAAATATTTGAAAAAATCAACTATTTCGATTTTAAAGCAATCAGACGTACAGTCTAAACTTGCACAAAACGAATATTCATTCATGAACCTAATTGGATATTTTTTACAGTAAATCATAATCAATTTGTTTAACACGAGATATACTAAAAAACATAATTTTGGTTTTACTACTGATAATTAACTTATGAGCATCAAAACATTTTCTAAGTAATTCTAGATCATTATTAATGTCAGCTACTAGATTTAAAGGACTGACACAAGCATATGCGCAACCTAAATCATCAGCAAATGCAGTATTTTTAGATTTAAAAATTTGTTTCAATAATAAATTGATGAAAATTAAGAATAATATTGGGCCCAATACAGAACCTTGCGGAACGCCAATATTAATAATTTTAGTTATACTGTAGCTACTCAGAATTATAACTCTTGAATTAATTAATTTAATTCAATATTTTTATTTCAAATATTTAACTTTAGTGTAATATTTAAAATTTAATTTGAACAAACGTGAAATCTTATTTATTTACTATATTTATTAAACCTTAATTGATTTCATAAAAATTATTATTAAAAAAATTAAATTTATTTAAACTTTTAATAATATTAAAATTGAATGCATTTCAAGTGAAACTATCACCCATCATCAGCAATGCGCAACTGAATAAAATATAATTTGTCCTTATATTTGTCAAAAACAATTTATTAAATTGCGGAAGTGGAAGGTCGTGTTTTTGATTTGCTCTTGTAATATTATTAAAATTTAATCATATTATATTGGAAATGAAGTGTGTTTATTGTGCATCTAAAATTGAAAGATCTGACTTTAAAATACAGTGTTACATGTCTTAAAAAGATTTTGTACATGCAAAATGTGCAAAATTAGAAAAAACAGAAATTGAATATTATGAAAAAAATAACATAATTTATAAGTGCAATGTTTGTATCAAAATACGGAGAAATTCCGTTAATAGTGACGATTTTAATACCGATTCTGCAAAAAATAATCAGTTAATTAATTCTCAATCTGGTGAAAAAATCTCTTCTTTACCTTTGACTGAGAGTGCAAATAATGATATTACTCTTGAAACTTTATTTATTCAAAATAATAAATTGCAAGAAATGTTATCGAAAGCTTTAAAAAAAATTGAATATTTAGAAAACAATAATAATTCTCTTACTCAAGAAGTGAAATATTTAAATAATAGAGTTAATGTGCTTGAACAAAAAGCTTTAGTAAATGTAGTTGATATTGTTGGTGTTCCTCTTATAAAAAGAGAAAATTTGAAAAATAAAGTTGTGGACATGTTGAAAGCTTCTGCAAATATTGAGTTGTGTGAAGATGATATTGAATTTTGCTTTGTTAAAAAAATTAAAGACGCTAAAATCAATAATAACAACAGTAATATAATTGATTCTAATATTGTTAATGTTAAATATTATTCTTCTCTAATTAAAAACAAAATTATGGATAATATTCGCAAAAATAAACCTAAATTATCAGCAGGTTTGTTTGGCTCTGAGTTCAATAACATTAACAATGAAATCTTCATAAATCACAGTCTGACGAAGTCTTCACGTTTATTATTAAATAAAGCAAATGAACTACGACGTAACAAGAAATGTAAATATGTGTGGATAAACAATGGCAGAATTTTAATTAGAAAGGATGATGGTGATAATGCTGTAATAATAAATAATTTTGAGGATTTTTCTGAATTGGATATTGTAAATTAATTATTTTTTTTAATTTTAATTTTTTTACACTAATTTCATAAATAATGTTAAATTTAAATAGTCCTCAAAATATTTCAAATGATAGTAATTCCCTTTCTACTTCTAATTATAATAATTGCTTTTGTTTAAACAATATTTGTTCCAATTCTAATTCAAACTTTTCTATAATTCATCAAAATATTCGTAGTTTGCGTCAAAACTTTGATTCATTTTTGGCACACCTCGCTTCTTTAGATCATTTACCGGACATATTGTTTCTATCAGAAATTTGGATTTTTGATAATGAAATTTCTGATTACAATATACCAAACTATATTTTTGCAGCTAACTGCAACAACAACTATGCTTCCGGTGGTGTTGCTGTTTTCTTTAGGAATGACTTAATTTGTGACATTGAAAAAATTTCTTTTAACTCGGCTGATTTAATTGTTGTTAATTGCTCCATTTCTGGTTTGAATTATTGCTTTATAGGTTTTTACAGGTTGCACAAGCTTAGTATAAATTTATTCACCAACGAATTATCTGAATATTTGAATTCTCAGAAAAGTAAAAACCTAGTATTACTAGGTGACTTCAATATTAATATTATGTCTGATTCATCTGAATCTGAAAATTTTTTATCGACTTTAGCTTCTTTTGGTTTTGTTTCTCTTATTAATCAACCAACACGTGTATGTGGTAATTCTAGCTCATGTATTGATTTGATTTTTCTAAGATTGCACAAAAATAATAATGTTATGTATAAATCTGATGTGGTCGATTTACATTTGAGTGATCACAGTTTAATTATTTTGCAATTGGATATTAGTGTTCAGAAAAAAACTTCTTTTAATGATTATGATTCCGAATATATTGACTTTGTAAAATTAAAGGATTTATTAAATTATGAATTTTGGAATGATGTGTATACATGTACAGATCCTTGCGTTGCTTATGACTTGTTTATAAACAAATTAAAAAATCATATCTCATGCTGTACATTTAAAAAGACGAACTTAAATAATAAATTCAAAACCTTGAAACCATGGATGACGAATTCTTTACTAAAAATTATTAAACATAAAAATCAAGTTGGTGCTCTGGTTCATCGACACACTCTCAATAATAGATTAAAAGAATTTTACAAGAAACTTTGTCTAACAGTTAAGAACAAAATTACTAGTAGAAAAAATGAATATTATAGTAATAAATTATCAGTAAATCTTGGTAATACTAAAAATGAATGGCGTATTGTAAATGAAATTTTAAATAGAAATAATCCTATATCTGATTATGTTATTCATGATGGTGAGTCTGTAAATACAAATTCACTTGATATAGCAAACTTATTTAATGAACATTTTAGTTCAATTACTAATTCTTTGCTAAACTTGAACAATTTTAATAATTCGTATAACCGTGCTAATCTTAATTTAAATGAAAATGATTTTCAAAATAATAGTTTTTCTTTTAAACCATTTAGTGCGTACGAAATACATAATATCATTATGTCACTTAAATCTAGTAATTCGTCTTCATTAGACAGAGTATCAAGTAAGATTCTTAAAAGTATATCCTTCCATATATGTGATGTACTTTGTTTTATCTTCAACTTAAGCGTTCAAAGTGGTATTTTTCCTGATTCACTAAAAATAGCAGTGGTTATTCCTTTATACAAAAAAGGTGCCGCTTCTTTAGTTAACAATTATAGACCAATTTCTCTTTTATCTGAATTTTCAAAAATTTTTGAAAAAGGTATTAAATCTAGAATTGTCTCATTCCTAGATAAGATTTCTTTCCTCAGTAATTGTCAATTTGGTTTTCGGGCTGGTTTATCTACAGAAAAGGCACTTTTAAAGTTTTGTGATGAAATTTACTCATCTATTAATGAATCAAAAATACCAGCTGCTTTATTTATCGACATAACAAAGGCATTTGATATGGTCGATCATAATATATTATTGGACAAATTGAATCGTGCTGGTTTTCGAGGTAGTATTTTGAACTGGTTTGAGTCGTATTTATCGAATCGTCGTCAATGTGTGAAGATAAATAATGTTTTTAGTAATATTATGTTTATTGATAGAGGAGTACCTCAGGGATCAGTACTTGGACCATTACTTTTTCTTATATTTATAAATTCTTTATTTAATCAAAACTTTATTGGTATTCCATCTGCTTTTGCTGACGACACAGCTTTGTCATATAAAGTCAATAATCTCTTTGATCTTTATGTCAGTGTAAATCACGATCTACATATTATTGGGCAATGGTTTTTTAATCATAAACTTATTATTAGTGACAAGACTAAGTTTATGATTTTTAATCAGTCCAATATAATCAACAATGAGCTGGAATTATTTTATCATTCACCAAGTTGTCGACAATATAATATTCATAGTCAAATTGGTACTACGTTTAATGCAAATTTGACTTGTTCTGAAGGCTGTTTTGCGATCGATTGTGTGGATAATTATAAATATTTAGGTCTTATTTTTGATTCTAAATTAAAATGGGCCGATCATTCAGCTTATCTTAAGGAATATTTTAATAAAGTTGTCAGACAGATGTACCACCTTAGTTTATACTGCCCACAGCAAATTCTACGATTAGTTTACAATGGCCTCTTTAAATCAAAACTTGAATATCGCTTATGCTGTTGGGGTGGTGCTGCTGCTAATAAAATTTCTGACATACTTATTAAACAGAAACATGCTATTAGAATCATCTGTAAAGTCGATCGTAGAACATCTAGCTTTGCTTTATTTAAAAATTTAAATTTCCTTCCTGTAAGACACTTATATTTTTATAAAATATTAAAATTCTTTTGGGAAGGCAATAAATCAGAATCAATAAGAAGTAATAATATCTATAATTTAAGATTGAACACCCAACATATTGCAGTTGTTCCTAAATTTTACAAAATGCACTACTGTCAATTTTATAGCATAACTGCTCCGCGTATATTTAATAAATTACCGATAGATCTAAGAAGTGAGGTTTCGCCAACAATGTTTTTGAAACATGTCAAGTTATGGCTTTTTTCATTTGAACATCAAGCTATTGATCATTTGCTGCATCCATTGATTTAATATTTTATGTTTTATATATTACTTAATTTTTAATTTCCTTAATTCTGTGTTTTGTCTCTTTTCAATCGACCTACAATTTAAAACACGCTTCCACGCACTATTATTAAAAATTTATTTTTCATACAGTGCATTCACCACTTGACTTTCACGTCAACTGAATGTATCTTAACTATCTCAACTCTTAATAAAAAATTTACATTTGAAATATATTTGAGTTTTTTTATTGTATACTTTTTGATTTTTTTGATAATTATTTCTTTAGTTATTATTTAATATTTTTTTTGCTTTATTTTTTTTTGTAATTTTTGATATAACTACTTTTATTTTTATTTTCAATTATTCAATTTGTATTTTTATTTAAAAACTTTTTTAACGTAACTATTATTAATTTGTGATTTTGTATATTCAAAAAGTCCACCAATTCTAATGTAAAATGTAATGCTTTTTTTTGGGTTGAAATAAAGATTATATTATTATTATTATATAAAACAAAATTTTTCTAAAACAATTATTAATTATTAAGAAACCCAGATATAAAAGAAATAGGAAAATGGACCAAGAAATGTGGATTAAAGGCAGAACTTGTGCTTTTCACAAAGAAAAGGGCGAATCCATGCCTAAATGGAGTATCTCTTCCCTTGTCGGCAGGTGCCAAATACCTGGGACTGTTTCTAGATCCCAAGTTGAACTGGAAACATACTATCGCGAATAGAGCAAAGAAGGCCTCTAATGCTTACTTTGCATGTAAGAAAATGATAGGAAAAACGTGGGGACTCACTCCAAAAATTGTCCACTGGTTGTATACGTCCGTAATAAGATCTGTTCTTACTTATGGTTCGTTAGTATGGTGGCATGCCCTGGAAATTAAGTCGAATCTCGCGCAGGGCAATGGAAATTATCTAGAAAAGGACACGGTAGGAGTCGACACCATGGCGTCGGCCCTACCCAACCTTACTGATTATGTAACCCCAGCTTTCAATTTTGACCTGTCCTATAATATAGCAATACCGCGGAGACAGTGGGACTGCAATAGTGTCACGACAAGCTCCGAGGTGGCTGTTTATACGGATGGGTCGAAAATGGAAGCAGGAACGGGAGCGGGTATATACTCACTTGACCTAGATCTCGGTGAATCATACCGGTTACCCGATAATTCGAGTATTTTTCAGGCTGAGATCTTAGCTATTCTGAAAGCGGCGCAAAAGTTGCTTGATAGGAACCTGAATGCCCATTGTCTCGGGTAGATCGACAGTCACTAATCTAGCTCTATTCTCTAAATTTATCTTTGATTCTTAAGAATCAGGTGCGCAGGTAGATGTAACTATTAATTATTGATTTTTCAAAAGCATTTAACTCAGTAAATCATAAAATTTTGCTTCATAGTTTGTTTGGGCATTCACTCATCTCTTTTGTCATGGTTTTTATCGTATCTTCAGGGTAGAAAATTTTGTGTGAAGATTAATGATAGTGAATCTAGATATATAGAAGCGACATCAGGTATTCCGCACTCCGCAGGGTAGCCATATAGGACCTTGGGTCAGACCTAATTTTTTTTTTGATTTTATAATTTAGTATCATTACGAAAAAAAATCTAAAAAAAAATTTACCTGAAGTATATTGAGAAAAAGGACCCACTCAAACGTGTATCATGGGTGGTGTTTAACTCAAATTTCAAGTTGCAAAATTATTATTTTATTTTGAAAAAAGAAACTAAAATATTATAGTTTTTTATTTCATTTTTAACAAAAATTATAAAATAAATTCAGAAAATTTCACCAGCTAAATTCATTTTGGTATTAATTCTTTGATTTAAACAAACGTAACATTTAATTTTAGCATATTCAACATATACTCGCCAAGAGTTCGTAATTGCCATGTCAACCAAATGAAAAATAGCTTTAACAGTCCATTTTTTAGTTTTTATAAAAATTCTGTAATATTCCATAGACTGATCTGGTAAATCTACTCCACCCATGTATTTATTATATTTTTATCACTTAAGAGAAGTTTTTTACATCATCTGCTTACCTGTAAATTAATTATTGTACATTAAATATAAAGGGGATAAATCAGCAGCAAACATCTAGTCTGTTGAACATATATTCATGTTCTGGTGAATGAAAATGTTTTAGTGTTCTATTTTATATATTTCCCTTACCTTATCAATTGAGTCCTTTCCCAATTCACTGGAAGCTAACACGACACATTTTGAATCTTTCCACTTAACATCTCCTCGAATCATGCTTCTATCTGATGGAAAATTTACACCTCTGAGACGATTGGTAAATATTGTACCTAAGTAAATTAATCAAAAGTTTACCTGTGGCTTTAAATCCTAATTCATTTAATTTTACTAGTGGTGGCAACGTTGTAAAATATCGATCAAAATATAATACACTGCCAGGAATTAAATGTCGAGTAAGTCTTATTACCACAGACGGAACAAGACCGATTCCAGTATCTGCAACAGTACCAGCACCTTGGAGCACCATATTTCTCAGACCAATACACACGAACTCTTGGATATCTTATGCAACCCATTACTATATGACATCCATTTAATTTTTTTTATATCTGAAGCAAATATTTTAAGAATATTTCCATGTTCGGATAAGCTTTACATTTTCGTACATAAGGCAGCATCGTTGAAATGATCATGAGAAAAATGTCTTAAAAAGTATTCCATAGGCGTAAAAGGTATGACTTCATTCACTGGCCCTTCTTCAATTGGTTGTGTATAATTTGTAAAAGATACATTTTTCCATATATATCTACGTGGTATTGGTAGTTGATTGTGATATAAAGTAGTAGCATAGCACCATTTAAATGTACTTCTTCTATAACATTATTTTTTTCTTCATAATGACATTATTTTCTTCTTTAACGACATTATTTTCGTCGTCTGAATCTGACAAAAATTCTTCTTTTAATTACAAGGGCTCACATAGTATTGTTTTGATGGCGATGTGTGATGCTCAGTACAGATTTACCATGCCGATATTGGTGCTGCTGGTGGGCATTCAGATGGTGGCGTGTTTAAAAATTGCGAATTCGGGAAGGCATTTTTCAATGGTAATGTTGATGTACCAATCGATGTAGTTTTGAAAAATGCATCGAACAATAAAACTGCACCATATGTAATTATTGCGGATGAAGCATTTCCGCTAATGAAAAATATGATGCGGCCATTTCCTGGACGCAATAGTAATCATAGGATGGACATTGACAATGCAGTTTTCAATTTCAGACTGTCCAGAGCTAGGAGAATCATAGAAAATTCTTTTGGAATTTTAAGATCCAAGTGGCGTGTATTTCGTTCAGTGGCGTGTATTTCGTCCAAGATGGCGTACTGAAATTGCGAATGACAGTAATATGTTACCACTGTCACATCATCATAATAACGCACCAACAAAATCTGGTATAGAAGGCAATGGAATGGTACCTTGGCAGTTTGAAAATCTTTATAATGTAAACTAAATTGAAAGATATTAACATCCCTGATATTATCAGAGCATTATACCTACTGGGGATAGCTCTATAAAAAAATGCGTCTATCTAGTCTAGAGGCTTACCTCGAAGATGATGTGGAAAAAAAAAGTATTATAAATAAAAAAATATATTATTATAGTTGTTTTATTTATTTATTTATTTGTATTAAAGAAAAGCTTTGAATTTCGGAAAATTAATTTTCCGGATAATGAAAATGTAATATAAAAATAACAAACTGTTGGTAATACAAGTAAAAAGGATATAAATTAGTAAATTATATAATTCCATCTAATGTCAAGGATCTTTTGAATATTCAGCTTCTTTAAATATTTTGGTAATTTCGTATTTTACGAGATTTCTTTCTTTATGGTTCATGGCACGCAAAGAATCTGCAAATGAAACAAGGGACATTTCTTCAGCATCTAAAGCAGTGTTGCTACATTGTACTTCTTTAATCATTTTATCAATATCACATAATATATCTGCGTGCTGGTTTTTTTTATTACTTCGTTTTTCATTTCCAGAATTGGTGGGTGTTGATGTGGTTGCTGAAGTACATGGACTGTTATTGCTTTCTACCACTTCCTCAATAACTTCCGACTCATAATTTATGTCAACAAGTTCTTCTTCTTCAGACATAAAAGATACATCTTGTTGTGGTGGAATGTAATTACTGCATGTTTCTCTAAAAAATAATACAAAAAATTAATGAAATCATTGCATTTTAATAAATATTAAAATTACTTACTGAGAATCAACTGCATATTTATCAAGAAAGGACAGATCTCTATTATATTTTGTTTTTTTACAACCACTTCCACTTGGTAACTTGCCTTCTCTTTTTTTCTTGTAATATGTGTATCTTAAGTTTTTCCACTTTGTTTGGCAAATTTTTGCTACAAAAAAAATTAATATTAAAAAATTTAATTAAACACAAATTTGGAAGTTTATACATGAACTTCCAAGGCGTTTTGCAATTCCATTCCAAATTTCTAGGCGGACATTGTTTTTCCTATAATTAGGATTCTCCACATCATATATAATAGGAAATTGTTGCACCTCGTCTATTAATTTATCATCTTAAATTCATAAATATTTATTTCAATCTAGAAATAATTTAACTTACCAAAGTTTTCGTTTGCTTTATTGCACCCTTCAACTTCCATGTTTTTAAGAATTTAAAATGAATAATTTTATCTGTCAAAATGTGTCTTGTGTCTTAAAAAGACACAGACCATCCTAGTCGCGACTTGTATCTTAGTCTTATAACTTTATGAGTTCTGATTTGTTGAAAATAGTTATAAGACTAAGATATAAGATACAAGCCGCAACTGAAAATGGGGCATAACTTTTTTCCATTGCAACTGGTCACTACAGACACTTACACATAAATGAAATATTAAAAAGAACTTATTCACTTGAAAACAAAAATAAAACAAAAATCGCTTGAATATAAAACACACAATCAATACCTTTAGGCTTAAACACCTAAAATTAAACCAAACTCGATTTGATTTAATTTAAATTCACCCGCACGTTTGTGTTATGGGGGTCTGAAAGGGTTAACATTTTTTTTTAATAATATTAATAAAATTGCAGAAAAAAAAGTTAAGGCTATATTACTACATAATTTTTTAAAAATGCATGACAGCAACTATTATTCTGAAAAATTTGTTGATCAATATAATAATGATAACGAGCTGGTGCAGGAAGGTGAATGGCCCAATGAGGTGGCTCCTTTACGACAATCGCAACTTTTTGCAAGAATTATTGCAACTAGAGATGCATTTGGAATTAGAGACTCTTTAAAAGCTTATTTATAATAAAATATTAAAGGTAAATTAACTTTTATATATTAAAGAAATTTAATCAATTTTTATTTTTATTTTCAGATTCAAAAATCTATTTTTATAATATATGTACATATACGGGTGGAATCTGTTTAATTCAAATTCGCAAGGGACCGAAATAATATTTGAATTATAGAGAAATTTGAATTATTGAAAAATAAAATTTCATGACAAATCAAAGTAGTTTATAAAAAGTAATACAGAGTTTTTCATCTTTATAACGCAAGTTTTCATTTGTATAAAACGTGTTTTCATTTTTATAAATCGAGTTTTCATTTTTATAAATTTTCATTTTATTTTCATTTTAAATAATCACTTGTTAATACAGCATCATCAAAACTGGTATAAGTTTTAAAGTCTTATTCGGTTGCATAAGATGATATAATTTGCAAATGTTGAAAACGTTTCTCAAATTCTAAAAACTAATTGAGTGGCAAGGAATCTTCTTCGTTAAAATCTGCCCGTATTCAGATGGTGTTATGTTAACATTTTCAACTTCTTAGAAATAGCTAGATTCAAAAAATAGTTCGTTCAGATTTTTTTTTTTAATTAGTGTTATTTATATTAAAAAGAAAATAACTTACGGGAGTTTTTGTTTGTGCTATTGTGGGAGATCCAAAAGCAACCTTTGCAGTTTCAACTAATTCCAAAAAACTTGCATTTGTTGCTTCAATTAATTCCTCATGTTTTTTTTTCTTTGAATTTTATGAATTGGATTCCGTTGTGGAAATACTACAATCAAAATCTGGTTCATTACTTGAATTATGTGGTAAATTTTCTTCTTGTAAATCAATATATGGGCCAAATATACTCTCGTCCGTAAATTCAAAGTTTCCAGTATTCCTTATATATAAAATATATACGTACTCTGTATTTTCTTGTGGCAAATCTTTTAAGAACATCATTTGTTCCAAATATCGCCATTGCTTTTTTGGGCTACAAGAACCACTTCCTGAGGGCATTTTTTTTTATTTCCTTAAAAAAGGAATCTCTTAACGACCTTACATCTTTTCTTTAATTTATCAGCTACGAAAAAAATAAATAAATAATTAGTATTAAATAAAAATCTTATTCATTACCTGGTATTTTCAATTCTTTCGCAAAGTCTTCAAATTTTTGGTCCCTTAAATATATGTTTTTGTAATGGCAATTGAAACACAATGCAAACCTCTGGTACATTATATTTTAATTATAAAAAATATTTTAGTATTGTTTTGTTAGTTGCATGTGATAGCAATTATTTGTTTACTGCTGTTATGGAATCCAAAGTGATGGTGGAAGTTTCCAAATTAGTGGTTTTGAAAAAATGGAGATGCGGCTTTTCCATTGAGAAAAAATATTATTCAGCATTATCCAAGGAGATTGCTATCAAAAACAAAAGAAAAATTTAGGAAAAAACTTTCTAGCGCTCGAGTTAGAATAGAAAACACTTTTGGAATATTAACCGCAAGATGGAGTCATTTTAAATTCTATATATTGTTTTTCAACAAACGCTGAAAAAATAGTAAAAAGCTATAATAGTACTGCATGAAAATGCATGATGTAACAAACTACTGTCCTATACAAACTATGTTGATGACTATAATAATCGGAATGAGTTAGTGACAGGAATTTGGCGACAAAAGGTGTATAGGTCTCTTCCACAACATAGATTTAATACTGGATTTAATGCACCAAGAAATGCTTTCGGTTTAAGAGATATTTTAAAAGATTATGTGAACAAATAAAAAACTTTTTTGCTCAAATATAAAAATTAAAAAAGTACATATAATTTATTTATAAAGAAATTTAATTTTATGAATGAATATAATATATAGCATTCATTTGTTTGAGAATTTCAATTTGAAAATGACCAAATTTTTCTGGTGAAATTTTAGCGGCGTCAACGTCTGGCCAAAAATTGAAAAAATAGTTCAATTGGTGTCTTTACAGTTTCGTCAGAACTGGTGATGCTGAATGCTTGCTTTGCCGTATTTACCATTTCTAACATTCGCCGTGCGCTTTTATCACAGTCTCTTCAATTTGATTTTTTATTTGCACTTTTGGCGGTTACTGATGTATTATTATTATTGCAAGAAGTTGATAAAGATGATTCTAAATCAATCAAAGATGAACAAGTAATTTCTTCGTTAGAACTCCACTGACTATAACATTTATTTTCATTTAAAATATCCTTTAAAAACATCAACGAATCCTTCCACTTCCATATTTTTTTTGGTATTATAGTTCCACTTCCAAAAGCTAATTTGTTGGTTTTTATTTTTTTATAAAATTTGTCACGCAAAATTCACCATCTCTGTTTTAATTTATCAGCTAAAAAGAAAATATTTAATAAAATAAATACAAGTACATAACAAAAAAATTATTCTTACATACCTGGTATATTTAATTTCTTGAAAACATTTTTTATAATATTTTTTTTTATTATAAATAAAATCATTTTCTTTAATTATACTCAATTAATTTTTCCTACATTGCGGCCGATAGCTAGATTTTTTTTATATTTCAAAATTGATTCTTATATATATTTTTTTATATATATATTTGTAATTTGCTGGCATTGATTCCGTGCGGCAAAATAAGAAATAGAGACAATTTGCGTCGAAGGCAAGCGTTGCATAATTCCATATATCGGACACACAAACTTAGTTTGGGGACGATCTTTTTTTATACTGGTCGGACTTCTGAATTTGTATAGAAAATAACATCTTCTAGCTTAAAATAAAAATGCAAAATTGTTTTCTATTTAATATACTAAGATATTTATTTTATATTATTATCATTTGATTATACCTAATTTAACAAAATAAGTTCACATTTTAGTTCAAAACAAAAACTATAACAAAAAATAGTGCTGCTAGGTACTAATCAGGATTGTAATTGTGCGAAATAAATCAACAAAATAAAACAAAAATACTATGATAAGTTATAAAATTGAGTGCACTATGTAAAAAGGAACAAAAATATGTTTTATTAAAACCAAAATTACAAATGTAATCTTTTTATGCTTCTAAATACGATAATTCGGACATTGACGTGCATTTAAGGTAAAACCATTAAGAATAGATTCTTTGGTTACTACCGCTCTGCCTTTGGTAATACTCTCGGCTTCACGCATTGATATTTGTGGGTGTACTTTAAAAAACAATTAAGCCATGTTTTGCCAAGTCTATTGTTCGAAAATGGAGTTTTTCTTTTAGAGTCCGTTATTATCTTTTGGCAGTATTTAGCAAATCGTCCTTCTTCAGTGGCAATCCGCATTGATTAAGATCAATACACCACTTTGCGATCAAAGACTCTTATTTTTCCTTATGTCATCACGATTAGTTAGTTAGTTAGTTAGTAAGGGGGGGGGGGTTGCATCACCAACACTAGGCCGCTAGTTGGCCCATAGGTATCCCCTTGAATAACAACAATCTTACTCTCTACTACTCTTCAAGCCACCGGGATCCCTACCAATTCCTCAAGTCCATCAAAACGACAGTTACCCAAGATACGATATCTAATTCTGCTCAATGCAAGGCAGTCACACAGCATGTGACTTATATCTTCCGCTACACCCAAATCATGACACCCTCTGCATGAATCCACCGTGGTGAGTCCCATCCTCTTGTCCATCTTTCCTAAGAGACAGTGCCCTGTTATTATGCCTATCGACATTCTTAGGTTGCTCCTATTCTGCGATAAAAGCAGCTTTGCTTTACTAAGGCCACTCTCAGGCCAAAGTTCTTTAGTCACCTGACAAGTATTGGTATTGACCCATATCTGCCTTACATTCTTCTCCGTAATCCTATCAATCTCTTTCTTCACAACTCCCAGTGGGACAAGTATAGATTGATCAGCATCCCCTTTATCCTTCTCAGAACCCTTCCTAGCCAGTTCATCGGCTTGGAAGGTTGCCGTATATGTCACTATGACCAGGTACCCAACACAGTTTTGCGTGCTGATCCTGCAGAGTATCTGAAGCACTTCTCTACATCGCCTAACCAAGCTCGATTTGACCACCGTTGAATCAAGCGCCCTGATAGCTGCCTGACTGTTGACATAGATTGTGATATCCTCGTGCATCACGATTACCAGCTCCGCAATCATTATTTTTAGCTTTTATCACTTCCAGCTGTGGGTTCACTTATTTCATCATTCATCCTAAAATTTAGTTTAAAGTAAAGTAATAGACCCTAATAAGCAGTAAATTCATAACAATAGAGTTGTCCAGGATTGAATCTTGCAATTCAGTCTCCGGACGGCAGTATTAAAAGTTAAAAAATGGTGTCCGAATACTAGAAATGTTCACAATTTATATGTTCTTCCCTTTCTAACATGTTTGAAATTCATTTAGCTATTACGGTATACGAAATTTTAAAAACGATAATATTCCATTTCTTTCATATATTCAGTATATTTAAGTCCGGAAACTTAAAAACATAAATTACAACATTTTAGTGTCCGGACACCAAATAACTAGTAAAATTAAATAAATTTTTATTTTTTTTAAAACAAAATACCATTTAGAACTATTTTTTAATAACTTTTTATTACTTTTTCACTGTGAAACGAACCAACATTCTTCACTTCAGGCGTAACCATGATAAATGAAATCTCTCCCACTTAAATTTTGTTATTTAACTTTGTTATAGATAACGGAACAATATTTGCACAAGATTTGACACGAATTTCACTTAATTTTCTTACTTTAGTTGCATTTATAGAAAAGTGTCCGCATACTGAAGCTGTCCGGCGACTAGTGCAATTACTACAGGTTTAAAAAATGAGAAAAGCTCAGGAAGTGATGAAATATGTGCTGAAATTCTAAAATATTGTGGCCATCAAGGGCCTCAATAAATTGATTAAAAAAATATTTAATCAGATCATCAATTGTTAACATCGAATTTATTTCCTTTTTTGTGTAGTAAAATTATATTATGTTGTTGTCTATAAAACTATAGTAGTAAAATAATACAAAAACCTTACGATACACAAGGCTTCGGCAGTTTTGCAGCCTGCCAAGTACTTGTATACAATAACCAAGTTTATTTGATTGTTTTAACAAAGTTATGTTAAATCCACTTAGTTTTTTGTATAAAATAACTTTTTTAATACGCCAATTTATCTAAGTGGCTTAGATAATTCATACATTGCCATATATGATTTCTTAGAAAAGCGGACAGTATAAATTAGTAAAATATTTTGTATAAAGTATCGAAGTTGCTTAAATAATCCATAATTCACCAAGTATGAATAATTTTCTGGAATTCGATTCGTATTAATCGGATTGCAGGCCTGGTTATGTTACCGCGATAGTTCATAAATTGTGCAGCAGGTTTTTTCTAAAAAAAGGGAAATGTAATAACATGTCAATATTAATTTATCTAGTTTTTTCTATTAGGAAAAAATTTCCTTTAATACATTTTTTATTATATTCTTCAAGCTTTATATTTATATTATGTACATGAAATGAATAATTTTTATTTTGCGATAATTTAAAAATAATAATAAATTTTTTTCTTATTATAATAATATATGTATATTTATATAACAGCTTCTAATTTTTTAGTTGTTACATAAAAGTTTTTACAATCGGATGCTCCTTGGATTAACTGGCAATTCCAAAGAAAAATTGTTGAATGAAACTCCAAACCAAACAGGATTCTTCCGAATATTTCAGATTGAGAACATAAAAAATCTTGAAACAGTATTCTAATGCAGACAAAAAGTTGTCTAACGTAACATAAAATTCTGTTAAATTAAAGTTGTGCCCGACAATTATAACAAGCAGTTGTAAGCAGGTGCCGGACCCGAACTCCAAATATAGTTTTATTTTTGCAGCTACAGTTCATCTATATCAGTGTGCGATTATCGATTGGAATGGTTTTGATGGCAGAATGTTAAGAAATTCTCGCATCGCCTGTCATTTGTTTGTATACAAAAAAAAAATATATATATATTTTCTTAGTTTCTTTAATTTTAAATTTTAAATTTAAAAATAATGAATTTTGAGCATAATTAATGGAAGATAGAAGAAATAAATTATAGATAAAAAAGACGATTTTTACGGGAACGCTACAATGTTTTGAATGTGCCACGAAAAAAGTAATTACATATTTATAGACTTTATTCAATTAATTCCTAACGAAAATAAATAATTTCCAGATTTAAAGAATCATTTCGTGTCTCTACGGATGTATTTTCGATACAAAGTCGCTTTGTCGACAAAATTAAGCTCTAGTTTTAAATTTTTATGCTATTGGTTTCTACAAGAGAACTATTGGAGATATTTGGCTTCATTCTATAGATCAATCTATGATGTCACGAGCAATATACGATGTAACATGTGCGTTGGAAATTTAAAATATAATTAAATTAATGTTATTGAATATCATTATTATTTATTTAAAATAAAAAAAAATATTAAAATAATTATTAAATATTGTTAATACATACAGCTATTTTTAGTTACATTTTATTTGATCGTTTCTCTATCACAAATGATACTATGTCAAAAAAATAAACCGTCGATTTTGTCATAACATAATGCCATTCGCTTCTGTGTCGAACTTCGAATTTTTCGAAAACTTAACATCTTGCCACAGAGCTTCGCGAGAAAACCATCGCATAATTTTAGAATTTACCAAGTCTGGTGCACTTGCATACTTATAAAAGGCCAGTCTTTTAAGAATGGTGTAAATTCTATTGCAACGCAGCAGTTAAATTCAATTTTTCGAGAACCTCTTCCCAATTTCGCAAATGCTTCAGTTCCGAAGCATTTTTTTCTAATTCTTCAATTTTTAAATCTGTAAGTTAGTTTTAATAATTAATTCATGTTATTAATAAAAAAATACAACACAAAATACCTGATCGATCTATTCGTAAAACTGTGCACCATCTTTTTGATAATTTTATTCCGAGTAGAACGCTGAGTTTAGAAGCTGTATTATTCAGAATATGATTCTTGCATTTAAATCTTTTGCCGCAACATTTTTCATATGCACTCTCCATCTAAAATGTTCGTGTAACCTCTGTTGATATAATATTGGTTATTAAGAGATATGTGAGATTTTTAACAAATCACTTATCTGCTCCCATATAAATTATCTGCTCACATAAGTTTGCAGCTTTCTAAATATATGAGCAAAATACCTAAATTATGCAATCAAGTATTAAATTATCTGATGATGATTTCTATCTAATGTGAAATCATTTGAGTATAAAATATAGCATAACAAACGGAAGCTGTTGAAAATAATATTTGTTCTGAACTTTATGCTAAATTAATAATTTATCAATGTAAAATCCATTACGATTTTTTTTCCATAACATTTTTTTATGCATTATTATTATAATAATGAATCCATTATTTATGGTATACCTTTTCAATATTCATCATGGGTTTACCTTAAAAATATTCAAAATATATTTGATGTTCATGGTTTTACCGACTTAATAATATATACTTTATTCTTAATAACATTTAAATATAATTATAGTTTTGAAAGCTCTATAATTTCGAGAAATTAGAATTATTAGAATTATTTCGAGAAAAATACAAAAAAAAAAACTTTCGTTGTTTACTGTGTTTGTGAAGTGCGTAGTATAAAAATATTGATGTCAAATACATATAAACTCTTATGTTAAATTTCTTTGACCAGATCAAAATATTTGAGATTACTTTTGTGGTTTGACAGTTGAATTTAAGTTGAAGTTTGACAGTTGAATTTAATCCATTTTGGATTTAAACAATTTAAAGTTATTATTGATGCTGGATTAAAACAATTTTCAATTTTTAGTCTAGTTTGAGCGTATGTTTTATTATATTACGATTGGTATGAAACATTACCACTTACGAGTATTATGAAACGCCCAACATTTTTTTCTAGGTGTTTCCGAGGTTGGGGAGTCTGAAAATGCAAAAAAAAGTGTTGTGGGGACGCGTATGCGTATGCGTGGGCTTTTTATGTGCGCAGCAACATCTCCTAGAACCGCTCGTCAAATTTTAATTAAATTTGGCTCTAACAGACTTCACCCCGGTGCCTTTACAAGATGAGATCGATACTTTCAGTGGGACTATGTTAGATTTCCCCATTTATGTGGAAACCTATGTGTTTTTATTCTACGGAAAAATGTAAAAAAAAAATTCATGTCTCAGATTTGGATGAAATTTGGCATGTAGGTTGGTATCATGATTGTGCACAAGCCTGCTTAGATTCAGGTCTGTAACTTCAGGGGGTTCATGTTAAAATTTCCGAGAAATTTCGCAAATATCAGGCACTTATCATTTGAAAAAAAGATTGTAACAAAGGTTTAATAAAAGTATTTGTTTTTCCATAATTGTTTTCTTTTGTATTCAAATTTTAGAAATAAATAACACTAATATTTTGAAATAATTTGTTTAATAACCACATTTTTTTTTGTTAAATTTATAACTTAAATCTACATATATATTACAGTAAAATGTTATAAAAATTATTAATATAATTTAAAAATTTTTTTTTTTTTTTACAACTTAAATTAAAAATATAATATATGTATTGAAATTAAAATTATATTTCATATAAGAAAGTAAAGTAAAAATAATGTTACATAATAAATTTACTTATAATAAAAAGTTTTTCCTTTAATAAATATAAAAATTACCATAAAAATCTATACTTATTTAATATACATATTTTAATTGTTTTATTTTTCATTACATTAAGTTTGGAAATAAAAGCTTCTCCTGATGATTTTCATTATTTTTTTTTATACAGACAGAAATAATAATTGTAATTGCAGCGTTTTTGTAGTCTCTCAAAACTCTTCTTAATTCTATGAAATGCCAGTGTGTAAGAATTTTCGTCCATATACCTATTATTTTGTAGTGTTATTACATTTACATGAGCAGCTCAATCGTATTTAATTTTCTGACTTTTGTAATGACGTGTATTAATTTTGTTTTATTTCTTGATTTGTATTTCTCTAATTTAGTAATTTTTATCCATTTTATTTCTATTGATCATATTCTTAATGTTTTTGTATTTTTTTTAAAAAAAAGTGATACCATGCTTCATCATTATAGTATTGAAAGAATTGCAGCATCTGTTAAATATTTGCGTTTAATAACTGTTTTATTATCCAAAACTGTTTGTAACTGAAGTTATTGATTGTTCTATGTTTTTCTTCTTTATTTTCAAACAATTTTACTTGACTTTGGTAAATCTAATCTTTTACATACTTTATATTTTCAGCATATAAGATGATATAAAAGTTTGTGTTATTTTTCATTAGAACTGGTTTTTTTTTTTTGTATATGTATGTCTGAACTTTTCTTGCTGTATTATTTAACTCTGTTAGAATATTTTATAGTATTAAAGCTCTTACTTTATTTTTATCTATTTATTATTTTTCACTTAATAAATGTGAGATTATTGCAAAATTTTATATTTATTTTAATTGCATAATTTTTCCATTTAAGTTTTTTGAAAACTTCTTCTACAAATACTGAGTATAATACAACGGAGAAATGATCTTGTTGTGTAATTCTTCTTTAATATAGTAGGATGCCGCAGGAAGATGTGTTTTAATTTTTATGTATATTTAACATCATTTGGAATAAATACATTTTGTTTTTAAAAAAAGGCGATATATGCTATATATACATATATACATTTAATATATGCACTTGAAATTTATATTTTTTTACATTTTATCTATTGTGAAATAAACATTTCTTAAACTTTCCTGTTTCGTTGGTTCATTCTTATCTAGACTTTTTTAATTCTTCTATATAGGTATTTATCAAATATTTTGTATATTCTTAAAATTAATTGTAATTAGTCTGTAATTATATATTTCACTTTGCTTTTATTTTTTATGTATCGCAATATCATTTATACCATTATTTATGGATTTTTCTGATTTTATAACTAAGTTGGTTAGAATATTTGTTAATTTCCATATTTTATCATTTCTGCCTATATTTCATAATTTTTTGAATTATTCATATGTAACTTATTTTTTTTTTTTTATACTTAAAACATTTTTTTTATTAACAATTAAAAACATTAAATTATTTTACAATTTACAAGTAGTAGTAGTACATACATTTTTTTTATACGTTATTTTTTTTTTTTAATACAAAATAATTTATAATTTTTTTAAACTTATTATTTAACATTACATATTACAATAAAAAAATATTTAAAAAAAAATTAATATAATTTAAATAATTTAATAAACAAATATGTTTTTTTTTTAAACATATAACTTAACTTTAAAAATATTATAAATATAATTTACTAAAACTAATTAACAAATTAGAAATAAAAAACAAATTATTGAGAAAATATATGTATTTTTTTTTTAAATTTATAAGCTTTAAATTATTTATAAGTTTTAAATAATAAATGTATTGAAATTAAAATTATATTTAATATAAGAAAGTAAAGTAAATAAGTTTTAAATTACTTATAAAAAAAAATTATAATTATTATAACTGAAAGAAATAAAATAATTAATAATGTAAAATGTTTATTAATAATTTAACTTCTTATAAAAAGTTTTTCGAATAAGAAATTATCTATATACAAAAAATGATAATAGATTCTAAATTTTTTTTATAAATATATTATATATATAGATATATATATACCGTATATATATATATATATATATATATATATATATATATATATATATATATATATATATATATATATATATATATTGATATTAATTATTAATTATTAAGAAACTCGGATATCAAGAAGTAAATTATATATAAATGTATATATATATATATAATATATATTTATATTAAATAAATTTAATTTTTTAATTTTTTTAATAATATTTTTTTTGTTAAATCAATCAAGGTTTTAATAAATATAGTAAATAAATGTATAATTTCTAATTTATTGATTTAAAAAAAAAGATAATTTTTAAAGACTTCGTTATCTTATGATTTTAATAAATGCATATTTTGTCATAAAAAAAGTATACAAAATAAAGCATAATAATATAAAATTTTCTTATATAAAGGGAAGAACTTGGATTTGTATTCATTATAGTTTCCATACTAGAAAATATGACTTACTTATATTTTTTTTTTTTTTTAATAATATTTTGGAAATTAAAGTAGTATTTGGTTGTTTGTGAGTGTCATTTCTTTGGTCATTAAAAAGATTTTAAAAATTTAGCAGTTTACAATAATTTTTTTAAATTTGTGTTTACATCGTGTTGTCGAAGTGATATCACTTTAATATAAAATAACATTTTCAAAAAAAATCTTTAAAACATAAATTCGCAAATTTTATTTATTGGTGTTCTTTACAAAAAACTTACTTTACGAATATCTATTAAAATACTCATTTTAAGGTAAGTCTATGATTTAGTACTTTAATAATTAAATTTATATTTATTCTAAATTTAAAAAAATATTTATATTCATAATAAACCAAAATATTAATTTTAAGTATTTTTTTAAGTTTTACGAAAATAATATACATATGTATACTATATTTTTATAAAATAATATTTTTTTTTCTTTATATTTTTCCACATAGTGATTTCACATTATTTTTTAAAAATGGAAAATACTACAAAATATAATAATTTTAATGTTGCAAAACCATCAATATGGCTATTATTGTGCTCATTATTATTATTTAAAATAATAAAGCAAATAAATGGACACTGAAAATTTCAGTTTTGCTACAATAAAATTGGATACTATAAAATTATTAAAAAACATAGATATTGTCTTACATAATATAGATCCAATATAAAAAATTACATTTAAAAAACCAGAATTTATTACAAACCCAATTAACAGAAGCTAAAAATAAAGTCAAAACACTTATATTTAAAAAGAAGCAAATTACAAAAAGAGGACTTATAAATATTGCAGGGACCGATGAAGATAAGACCAATATTGAAGAACATTTAACAATTATAGATAGGAATACCTATAATTCAATTACTACATTAAATCAACAAATTAAAATAAATGAACAATTTAATAAAACTTTTATTCAACTCAAAGATATCATATCAGAAGATAGAGATCTATTTAAGAAACAATATAACAAAATATCAGCAGCTGAAATGCAAGAAATGATGTATTATGATCAACTGTTGAAAATTCAAATATTGAAACAAAAAAAATAGAAAATATAATTCAAGAAAATGTTGCATCTGCTTGACATGGTATGTTACATCCTAACATTTTAACAGATGAAGAAATAAACGAATATGATATCGATTTGGAAAAGTTACAATATATTAAATTAGGAGTGACGACATTGCAAAACAACAGTATATAGTTTTTGCAATTAAAATAAAATTTATAACCGTACCATTAAAAACTATTGTACTAGTACCGACCAAAGATAAAAAGGAAATAAATTATCCACAAGAAAATATAATTGAAATTATTAATGAACCAACCATATACATATAAAGAATTGAAAACTGTTAATGAATTGATTTTAAGCAAACATTGTATATTTAAAAAAAATTGTGAACTCATAACTAATAATTCAACTGAAATTATATCATTAGATAATCAAACTATTTTGCTACAAAATGTTTATAATTTAAAAATATGCCATACCCTGCGATGACAGAAATTTAACTTTGTCTGGAAACACATTAATACACTACAATAATTGTATGTACCTTAAAAATGTTAAATCATGAATTTTCAAATACTAGAAAAATTATCAAAGAAAGATTTTATTACCCTAATACAATAGAATACACAAACTTTACAAATAAAATAACATTTGAAGATTTCATAATAAAATATGAAAATAATATTAAAGATTTTGCTTTTGTTATTTAAAAACTACATGTATCATTTTTTTTCTGGGATTACAAAATACATAAAAAGAAAAGCTGTTAACTAGGGGGAGCAGATAACTCGTAGTATGTTGTTTAACAGCGATTTATGTCCAAAAGTTTTTTGTAATTAACATTATCTTTATAGCAAACAGTGCTTTCTTCAAAATTGCTCATCTTTATTATTTATTGATTTAATTTTATATTTTTATTTCTTTAATAATAAATAATATTATTAAAATAACTATAATAAGTATAAATATGCGTAATCACGAATCCAACCATGGTAAATATTATTCATTGAAATTGAATAATATTTACCATATGTTCTAGAACATATTAAATATTAATCGGAAATTTTAGCATGGACCCCCTAGAGCTACTACCGTCTACATTAGGCTACACATGCGTAATCACGAATCCAACCTATGTACCAAATTTTATTGCAAACTGATAATAATTACTATATGGTGTAGAACATATGAAATATTCTTTGGAAACTAAGTTGCTCATATATTAGTTTCCCATGAACACAATAAAACTACCTGATACAAATTTTTGGAGCAATAAGTAGGTCACAAATTCAACCTGTGTTTGAAATATAATTGTAATTGGGTGCCAATTGCCAATTACTGTATGGTGTAGAGTATTGAACTTGTGAAATATAATTGGATATTTTAACATGGACCCACTGGATTACCGACTTTAAACTTTGCAGACAGTAATTACATAAGGAACCTACTATGTGTGTCAAATTTCATTCAAATCAGATAATAAATACCATATGCTCCAGAGCATATGAAATTTTAATCGGAAATTTTAGTATAGACCCCTGAAGGTATTAACTTCTATCATGGCCAACACATGCATAATCAGAAGGTCTACGTTTGTACCAAATTTCATTAAAATCAGATAATAATTACATGCTATAAAACACGTAATTATATAAGATTCGGAAACTTAAACTGTTTTCTAGGAACCCCCTGAAGGTCTCCAAATTTCAGGAGAGCCAACTAGATCACAAAATTAGCCTACATATAAAATATCTTTGAAATCGGTTAACAATTACTATATGCTGTAGAACATATGAAAAAAATAAAAATAAAAATTAAATCGGAAATTTAACATGGACCCCTAATCCTACTAACTTGTAATTTGGTCAACCCATGCATAATCACGAACTCAATACGAAATTTTAATCAGAAATTTTACCATGGACCCCCTAAAGTTACAGACCTGTATCTAGGTAGGCTTGTGGACAATCATGATACCAACTTATGTTTTAAATTTCATCCAAATCTGAGACATGAAATTTTTTTTTACATTTTTCCGTAGAACAAAAACACATACGTTCCCACATAAATGGGGAAATCTAACATGGTCCCACTAAAAGGATCGATCTCATCTTGTAAAGGCACCGGGGTGAAGTCTGTTAGAGCCTGTGTGCCAAATTTCATTAAAATCGGACGATCGGTTCTAGGAGATGTTGCTGCGCACATAAAAAGCGAACGCATACGTATACGCGTACGCGTCCCCTGCACACTTTTTTTTTTGCATTTTTGGACTCCCCGACCTCGGAAACGCCTAGAAAAAAAATTTGTAACTTTTTTTTCGACCATCCAACCCATCACCAGACTTCATAGTATTTCATACTACTCGTAAAACAGAGAAGCGACTTTCCGAAAAAAATAGAGTCAGAAAATTAAGGAAAAGTACTGCGTATCATGAAAAAGAAAAAGAAGCAAATAAAAAAACAGAGAGGTGACTTTCCGAAAAGAATAGAGTCATAAATTTAAGGAAAACTACTGAGTATCATGAAAAAGAGAAAAAATCAAATAAGACACCAGCGAGACGACTTATGGAAAAAATTAGATTGCGGAAATTAAAAAAAACCAATGAATACCAGGAAAAAAAAGAAAATTGGAAAAGTAAAAATAAAAAATAAACATGAGGATAATCAACGCAAGAAAGAAAAAAGACTACAACAGAGAGAAGCAATCAAAAGACTGAACGAGGAAAGAAAGAAACTAATTACTAAAAAAAAAGAATTATGTTCTGAAATTATAGAATATAGGGAATCTTATTTAGCAGAATTGAAAAGTTCCAAAAACAAGAAAGAAGCTAATCTATTAATTCGTTTTATTGAATATAAATCCGAGGGACCTGACTATATTTGTTGTTGTTGTGAAAATCTATTTTTTAAACACTCAGTTTCCAAATTACAATTTCATGAAATAAATAAAATCTTGATGAAAAAAGATAACTGGTCAGCAGTAAAAAGTTATAAATTAAAAAACAATATAATAACATATGCTTCATCGGAATGTATTTGCAATGCTTGTAGGAAGCATATTTTAAATGGTAAAATTCCAAGATTTTTTTAACCAATATGATAAAGAATCAGACGAACTAATAAATTTCATAGTTGATGATTTCGATAAATTGTCTGAAAAAAATGTTGCACCTGACATGAATGCTGAAGAAATTTTTAAAATAAATGAAATAGAAAAAAAAAATAATGAAATTGATCATCTGCGTTTAAGTGATGATGATGTTTTAATTTTAGATAGGAATAAGGAATCTGTAAACAATGTAAAAAATTTTGCACCTGGTCAAAGTCAGATTCCTGTTGCATGGCATACTATTGAAAATATATATCCCGGTATATATGGAGGACATCCATTCAACACCACAAATAAACTAAATTATAGTGAAAGGATTAAATTTGAATGTAGACATTATCTGAGAAGATCTGCAATACCTGAAAGAATTTTATATATGGCTAAAAGGAAATTACAAATTAGTGTTACCAGCAACGTAAATATTTCATTAAGAAAATATATAACAAGCGAAAATCAAAAAATAAATGTTAAAAATGTTCTCGATAATAAATTTGTTGAGAATATGCTCAGAAAAAATGATGGGTACAAATTTTTAAAAAATGTTCGATCTTCACTAGCTTACTGGGAAGCAAAAAAAAAAAGAAGTACTAGCAATGATAAGACAACTTGGAAAACCATCAATTTTTCTTACTATTTCTGCTTCAGAATTGCAATGTCCTGAACTTCTAGTAATTTTATATAAATTAAAATTTAACAAAAGTATTACTAAAAGGGAAGCAATTACTTTGGATCTTGACGTAAAAACAGTTTTAGTTAGAAATGATCCCCTAACGTGTGTTCGCTACTTTGAAGAGAGAATTAATAAAATAATGAAATTGTTACAAAATCCAGAAGGTCCATTTAAACAATTATGTATGTGATTCTTATGAAAGAAGAGAATTTGAAGGAAGAGGACCTGTACACACACATATATTATTGTACAATAAAAATGCACCAGAATATGTTGATGGAGATGAAAAATCCAAAAAAAAGTGTGTTGATTTTATACATAATTACATTACATGTGCATATGATCCTAAAAATCCGTATGTGGCATTACAAAGACATCGCCATTTTCCTACTTGCTATAAAGGGATGAAAACAAAGAATAAATGTAGATTTCATTATCCTTTACCAATAATGCCGAGAACAACAATTATGGATCCTTTACCGCTAGAAATAAAAAAGGCAAAAGGTAAAGAATATGAAAAAAATTCAAAAAAATTTTAAAACAATATTGATGAGTCCTTCGAAGATATTTTAAAAGAATTAAAAATAACAGAAGACCAATATATGAATGCATTAAGATTACATTAAAAAAAGTCAACAATTTACTTAAAAAGATCAAGTTTAGAAGTAGCAATAAATGCATATAATCCAATAATTCTAAAATTAATTGAATCAAATATTGATATACAATATATTTTGGATCCATATAGTTATATGCTTCATATATTGTTAATTATGTTAGTAAAGTTGATTGAGGATTATCAAAATTATTGCGAGAAGCACAAGATGAAATACATAAAGGTAATACAACAATACGGGAAAATTTAAGAAGCATTGGTAATATATTTCTAAATAGTAATATATTATCTGCACAAGAAGCTAGTTATCATGTGTTATTTTTGCCTTTATCGAAAATGAGTAGAGCAAATATATATATATCAATACTGTAAAAATTGAAGAGCGAACAAAACTTTTGAAAACAAAGCAGCAACTATCAGAACTTGATTTTAATTGTGAAGACATTTGTCAAAATAATATATTTGATAAATATAGTGTTCGTAAAATTAAATATAAGAACATGTGTTTAGCTGACTATGCTTGTAGGTTTCATATTGACACTAAAGAATATAACGATAACGATGATATTGAAAATATCGTTGATAATTATGAAAAAAAAAATCTTAAAGAAAGAAATAGAGCAAAAATTTTAAGGTTTAGAAAATATAATATAAATGAAGATAAGGACAATTATTATCGTGAGCAATGTCTCTTATTTTTACCGTGGAGTGATGAGTTAAGTGAAATTCAAAATGTAAATACATACGATTTATATGTAAAAAATTTTAACAAAATATCAAAAAATAAGGAAAAGTATTTTAATATAACTAATGAATTTGAGGAGTTTTGAAATAATATAAATAATGAAAATTATTAAATAATGATAGTTTAGATGAAAATGATTTCGACGATGAAATTCCTTCATATCAGATAAGAGATATATTTTACGATGGAAAAAAAATGATGATACAGGAACAGATGGCTCAAAGAACCGATTTCCTACTGTAAAACAAAAAACAACAGAAGAAATATACGACATGGTTAAAAATTTAAATTCAAAACAAAAAGAAATAGTAATGCATATATTACACTGTTTTAAAACAAAACAATTACCTTTGCATATATTTTTAAGTGGATCAGCTGGTGTTGGTAAAAGTACTGTTATTAATAGTATTTACCAATTGATTTCATTATATTTTAAAGAAATGCCCAGCATAAGAGATTCTGATAATGAATCATTGAAAGTAATGTTATGTGCTCCATCTGGAAAAGCTGCATTTTTAATTAATGGTGTTACATTACATTCTGCATTTACATTACCCATTAATCAATTTGGTGGGCAAATGCCATTACTATCTGAAGATATAGCTAATACTATAAGAACTGAGTTAATAAATTTGAAATTATTAATAATTGACGAAATATCGATGGTAGGCAGTAGGCTCTTGTATAAGACAATTTATGGGTATAAATGAATCATTTGGTGGGGTTTCGGTAATATTAGTTTGGTGATTTACATCAATTACCACCTGTAATGGATAAAGCAATATATGTTCCACCTCGAATAACTGATTTGAATATTTTAGCTGAAAATATATTATGGAATGAATTAAGGTATTTTGAATTAAATGAAATAATGCGGCAGAATCACGACATTCAATTTATTACTGCGTTAAATAATTTAGCTATTGGAAAAATGACACATAATGATATCGCATTAATGAAAACTAGAGAAGTAAATTCTTCAGATGTTCCGTGTGAAGTTATTAGATTATTTGCAGAAAATATTAATGTTGATAATTATAATGATTATAAAATTAGACAATCTAGTGAGAAAGAATATGTAGCAATTGCGAATGATTGTATTTTAATACCAAAAGCTAATAAAAAGGAGTCAAAATCGAAACTATACGAAATAGTAAAGAATAAAAAGAGAACAGAAACAGGTGGTTTAAGATATAATTTATTATTAAAAGTAGGTATAAAGTATATGCTGATATCTAATATCGATGTTGAAGATGGCCTTGTTAATGGTGCATATGGAGTTTTATCATATATACAATGTTCTGAAAAGCAAGATATTCAAATACTTTGGATAAAATTTGATTCAGACAGAGTTGGTAATAAAGCAAGGTGTCAATATGTAAGATCCAGGGTAAAGTATGACATATATGATAATTTAGTTCCAATTGTTAGAGTAACAACTCCAATACATTTATTTGGAAAAGGATCTCTTCAAATAAGTCGGACTCAATTTCCCTTAGTACCTGCAGAAGCATTAACTATTCATAAAAGTCAAGGACAAAGATATGAAAATGTCTGTGTAGATTTTACTAAAAGTAGAAGCATTAATAGGAAAATGTTATATGTTGCTTTAAGCAGCGTTACTAAATTATCGGGATTGTATATTATTGGCATGTTTAAAGCACCAGAAAATCCTCCAGAAAATGATCCTCTGTTAAAGGAATTAGAAAAGTTAAAAAGTAATAAATCTTTAAAATTATCATACAAGAATTGGGAATGCAATGGTTTAAAAGTTATGTATCAAAATGTGCGTTCATTGAATTTAAATATGTAATATATTTTGAGCGACAAATGCTATTTTGGAGCAGATATTTTAATTTTTTCTGAAACATTCTGATGATGATATAATTATACCAAATTATAAAATTATTCATAGATCAGACGAATTAAAAAGAAGAATTGCATATGGTACGATAATATTTATAAAAAATTAATTATTTGCATCTATAATATTTTTAAAAAAATTGAAAATATATTTACAGCCACTTAGATATAACAGTTTTCTGTAGTAATGAAGTGTACATAATTACTGGATACAAATCGCCAAAATTTGCAACAAATTTGTGTAAAAATGAAATTGATTATGTATTGACGAAAGTAGTCTTATGTACACTTACTGTTGTCTGTTAGAGCCTATGTGCCAAATTTCATTAAAATCGGACGATCGGTTCTAGGAGATGTTGCTGCGCACATAAAAAGCGAACGCCTAGAAAAAAAATTTGGGCGAACTTTTTTTTTCGACCATCCAACCCATCACCAGACTTCATAGTATTTCATACTACTCGTAAAACAGAGAAGCGACTTTCCGAAAAAAATAGAGTCAGAAAATTAAGGAAAAGTACTGCGTATCATGAAAAAGAAAAAGAAGCAAATAAAAAAACAGAGAGGTGACTTTCCTAAAAAAATAGAGTCATAAATTTAAGGAAAACTACTGAGTATCATGAAAAAGAGAAAAAATCAAATAAGACACCAGCGAGAAATGATCCCCTAACGTGTGTTCGCTACTTTGAAGAGAGAATTAATAAAATAATGAAATTGTTACAAAATCCAGAAGGTCCATTTAAACAATTATGTATGTGATTCTTATGAAAGAAGAGAATTTGAAGGAAGAGGACCTGTACACACACATATATTATTGTACAATAAAAATGCACCAGAATATGTTGATGGAGATGAAAAATCCAAAAAAAAGTGTGTTGATTTTATACATAATTACATTACATGTGCATATGATCCTAAAAATCCGTATGTGGCATTACAAAGACATCGCCATTTTCCTACTTGCTATAAAGGGATGAAAACAAAGAATAAATGTAGATTTCATTATCCTTTACCAATAATGCCGAGAACAACAATTATGGATCCTTTACCGCTAGAAATAAAAAAGGCAAAAGGTAAAGAATATGAAAAAAATTCAAAAAAATTTTAAAACAATATTGATGAGTCCTTCGAAGATATTTTAAAAGAATTAAAAATAACAGAAGACCAATATATGAATGCATTAAGATTACATTAAAAAAAGTCAACAATTTACTTAAAAAGATCAAGTTTAGAAGTAGCAATAAATGCATATAATCCAATAATTCTAAAATTAATTGAATCAAATATTGATATACAATATATTTTGGATCCATATAGTTATATGCTTCATATATTGTTAATTATGTTAGTAAAGTTGATTGAGGATTATCAAAATTATTGCGAGAAGCACAAGATGAAATACATAAAGGTAATACAACAATACGGGAAAATTTAAGAAGCATTGGTAATATATTTCTAAATAGTAATATATTATCTGCACAAGAAGCTAGTTATCATGTGTTATTTTTGCCTTTATCGAAAATGAGTAGAGCAAATATATATATATCAATACTGTAAAAATTGAAGAGCGAACAAAACTTTTGAAAACAAAGCAGCAACTATCAGAACTTGATTTTAATTGTGAAGACATTTGTCAAAATAATATATTTGATAAATATAGTGTTCGTAAAATTAAATATAAGAACATGTGTTTAGCTGACTATGCTTGTAGGTTTCATATTGACACTAAAGAATATAACGATAACGATGATATTGAAAATATCGTTGATAATTATGAAAAAAAAAATCTTAAAGAAAGAAATAGAGCAAAAATTTTAAGGTTTAGAAAATATAATATAAATGAAGATAAGGACAATTATTATCGTGAGCAATGTCTCTTATTTTTACCGTGGAGTGATGAGTTAAGTGAAATTCAAAATGTAAATACATACGATTTATATGTAAAAAATTTTAACAAAATATCAAAAAATAAGGAAAAGTATTTTAATATAACTAATGAATTTGAGGAGTTTTGAAATAATATAAATAATGAAAATTATTAAATAATGATAGTTTAGATGAAAATGATTTCGACGATGAAATTCCTTCATATCAGATAAGAGATATATTTTACGATGGAAAAAAAATGATGATACAGGAACAGATGGCTCAAAGAACCGATTTCCTACTGTAAAACAAAAAACAACAGAAGAAATATACGACATGGTTAAAAATTTAAATTCAAAACAAAAAGAAATAGTAATGCATATATTACACTGTTTTAAAACAAAACAATTACCTTTGCATATATTTTTAAGTGGATCAGCTGGTGTTGGTAAAAGTACTGTTATTAATAGTATTTACCAATTGATTTCATTATATTTTAAAGAAATGCCCAGCATAAGAGATTCTGATAATGAATCATTGAAAGTAATGTTATGTGCTCCATCTGGAAAAGCTGCATTTTTAATTAATGGTGTTACATTACATTCTGCATTTACATTACCCATTAATCAATTTGGTGGGCAAATGCCATTACTATCTGAAGATATAGCTAATACTATAAGAACTGAGTTAATAAATTTGAAATTATTAATAATTGACGAAATATCGATGGTAGGCAGTAGGCTCTTGTATAAGACAATTTATGCGTATAAATGAATCATTTGGTGGGGTTTCGGTAATATTAGTTTGGTGATTTACATCAATTACCACCTGTAATGGATAAAGCAATATATGTTCCACCTCGAATAACTGATTTGAATATTTTAGCTGAAAATATATTATGGAATGAATTAAGGTATTTTGAATTAAATGAAATAATGCGGCAGAATCACGACATTCAATTTATTACTGCGTTAAATAATTTAGCTATTGGAAAAATGACACATAATGATATCGCATTAATGAAAACTAGAGAAGTAAATTCTTCAGATGTTCCGTGTGAAGTTATTAGATTATTTGCAGAAAATATTAATGTTGATAATTATAATGATTATAAAATTAGACAATCTAGTGAGAAAGAATATGTAGCAATTGCGAATGATTGTATTTTAATACCAAAAGCTAATAAAAAGGAGTCAAAATCGAAACTATACGAAATAGTAAAGAATAAAAAGAGAACAGAAACAGGTGGTTTAAGATATAATTTATTATTAAAAGTAGGTATAAAGTATATGCTGATATCTAATATCGATGTTGAAGATGGCCTTGTTAATGGTGCATATGGAGTTTTATCATATATACAATGTTCTGAAAAGCAAGATATTCAAATACTTTGGATAAAATTTGATTCAGACAGAGTTGGTAATAAAGCAAGGTGTCAATATGTAAGATCCAGGGTAAAGTATGACATATATGATAATTTAGTTCCAATTGTTAGAGTAACAACTCCAATACATTTATTTGGAAAAGGATCTCTTCAAATAAGTCGGACTCAATTTCCCTTAGTACCTGCAGAAGCATTAACTATTCATAAAAGTCAAGGACAAAGATATGAAAATGTCTGTGTAGATTTTACTAAAAGTAGAAGCATTAATAGGAAAATGTTATATGTTGCTTTAAGCAGCGTTACTAAATTATCGGGATTGTATATTATTGGCATGTTTAAAGCACCAGAAAATCCTCCAGAAAATGATCCTCTGTTAAAGGAATTAGAAAAGTTAAAAAGTAATAAATCTTTAAAATTATCATACAAGAATTGGGAATGCAATGGTTTAAAAGTTATGTATCAAAATGTGCGTTCATTGAATTTAAATATGTAATATATTTTGAGCGACAAATGCTATTTTGGAGCAGATATTTTAATTTTTTCTGAAACATTCTGATGATGATATAATTATACCAAATTATAAAATTATTCCTAGATCAGACGAATTAAAAAGAAGAATTGCATATGGTACGATAATATTTATAAAAAATTAATTATTTGCATCTATAATATTTTTAAAAAAATTGAAAATATATTTACAGCCACTTAGATATAACAGTTTTCTGTAGTAATGAAGTGTACATAATTACTGGATACAAATCGCCAAAATTTGCAACAAATTTGTGTAAAAATGAAATTGATTATGTATTGACGAAAGTAGTCTTATGTACACTTACTGTTGTCTGTTAGAGCCTATGTGCCAAATTTCATTAAAATCGGACGATCGGTTCTAGGAGATGTTGCTGCGCACATAAAAAGCGAACGCCTAGAAAAAAAATTTGGGCGAACTTTTTTTTTCGACCATCCAACCCATCACCAGACTTCATAGTATTTCATACTACTCGTAAAACAGAGAAGCGACTTTCCGAAAAAAATAGAGTCAGAAAATTAAGGAAAAGTACTGCGTATCATGAAAAAGAAAAAGAAGCAAATAAAAAAACAGAGAGGTGACTTTCCTAAAAAAATAGAGTCATAAATTTAAGGAAAACTACTGAGTATCATGAAAAAGAGAAAAAATCAAATAAGACACCAGCGAGACGACTTATGGAAAAAATTAGATTGCAGAAATTAAAAAAAAACCAATGAATACCAGGAAAAAAAAAGAAAATTGGAAAAGTAAAAATAAAAATAAACATGAGTATAATCAACGCAAGAAAGAAAAAAGACTACAACAGAGAGAAGCAATCAAAAGACTGAACGAGGAAAGAAAGAAACTAATTACTAAAAAAAAAGAATTATGTTCTGAAATTATAGAATATAGGGAATCTTATTTAGCAGAATTGAAAAGTTCCAAAAACAAGATAGAAGCTAATCTATTTATTCGTTTTATTGAATATAAATCCGAGGGACCTGACAATATTTGTTGTTGTTGTGAAAATCTATTTTTTAAACACTCAGTTTCCAAATTACAATTTCATGAAATAAATAAAATCTTGATGAAAAAAGATAACTGGTCAGCAGTAAAAAGTTATAAATTAAAAAACAATATAATAACATATGCTTCATCGGAATGTATTTGCATACTTGTAGGAAGCATATTTTAAATGGTAAAATTCCAAGATTTTTTTAACCATATGATAAAGAATCAGACGAACTAATAAATTTCATAGTTGATGATTTCGATAAATTGTCTGAAAAAAATGTTGCACCTGACATGAATGCTGAAGAAATTTTTAAAATAAATGAAATAGAAGAAAAAAATAATGAAATTGATCATCTGCGTTTAAGTGATGATGATGTTTTAATTTTAGATAGGAATAAGGAATGTGTAAACAATGTAAAAATTTTTGCACCTGGTCAAAGTCAGATTCCTGTTGCATGGCATACTATTGAAAATATATATCCCGGTATATATGGAGGACATCCATTCAACACCACAAATAAACTAAATTATAGTGAAAGGATTAAATTTGAATGTAGACATTATCTGAGAAGATCTGCAATACCTGAAAGAATTTTATATATGGCTAAAAGGAAATTACAAATTAGTGTTACCAGCAACGTAAATATTTCATTAAGAAAATATTTAACAAGCGAAAATCAAAAAATAAATGTTAAAAATGTTCTCGATAATAAATTTGTTGAGAATATGCTCAGAAAAAATGATGGGTACAAATTTTTAAAAAATGTTCGATCTTCACCAGCTTACTGGGAAGCAAAAAAAAAAAGAAGTACTAGCAATGATAAGACAACTTGGAAAACCATAAATTTTTTTTACTATTTCTGCTTCAGAATTGCAATGTCCTGAACTTCTAGTAATTTTATATAAATTAAAATTTAACAAAAGTATTACTAAAAGGAAAGCAATTACTTTGGATCTTGACGTAAAAACAGTTTTAGTTAGAAATGATCCCGTAACGTGTGTTCGCTACTTTGAAGATAGAATTAATAAAATAATGAAATTGTTACAAAATCCAGAAGGTCCATTTAAACAATTATGTATGTGATTCTTATGAAAGAAGAGAATTTCAAGGAAGAGGATCTGTACACACACATATATTATTGTATAATAAAAATGCACCAGAATATGTTGATGGAGATGAAAAATCCAAAAAAAAAGTGTGTTGATTTTATAGATAATTACATTACATGTGCATATCCGTATGTGGCATTACAAAGACATCGCCATTTTCCTACTTGCTATAAAGGGATGAACACAAAGAGTAAATGTAGATTTCATTATCCTTTACCAATAATGCCGAGAACAACAATTATGGATCCTTTACCGCTAGAAATAAAAAAGGCAAAAGGTAAAGAATATGAAAAAAATTTATATGAAATTGAAGTAAAAATTCAAAAAAAATTAAAACAATATTGATGAGTCCTTCGAAGATATTTTAAAAGAATTAAAAATAACAGAAGACCAATATATGAATGCATTAAGATTACATTTAAAAAAATCAACAATTTACTTAAAAAGATCAAGTTTAGAAGTAGCAATAAATGCATATAATCCAATAATTCTAAAATTAATTGAATCAAATATTGATATACAATATATTTTGGATCCATATATAGTTGTGCTTCATATATTGTTAATTATGTTGATTGAGGATTATCAAAATTATTGCGAGAAGCACAAGATGAAATACATAAAGGTAATACAACAATACGGGAAAATTTAAGAAGCATTGGTAATATATTTCTAAATAGTAATATATTATCTGCACAAGAAGCTAGTTATCATGTGTTATTTTTGCCTTTATCGAAAATGAGTAGAGCAAATATATATATATCAATACTGTAAAAATTGAAGAGCGAACAAAACTTTTGAAAACAAAGCAGCAACTATCAGAACTTGATTTTAATTGTGAAGACATTTGTCAAAATAATATATTTGATAAATATAGTGTTCGTAAAATTAAATATAAGAACATGTGTTTAGCTGACTATGCTTGTAGGTTTCATATTGACACTAAAGAATATAACGATAACGATGATATTGAAAATATCGTTGATAATTATGAAAAAAAAAATCTTAAAGAAAGAAATAGAGCAAAAATTTTAAGGTTTAGAAAATATAATATAAATGAAGATAAGGACAATTATTATCGTGAGCAATGTCTCTTATTTTTACCGTGGAGTGATGAGTTAAGAGAAATTCAAAATGTAAATACATACGATTTATATGTAAAAAATTTTAAAAAAATATCAAAAAATAAGGAAAAGTATTTTAATATAACTAATGAATTTGAGGAGTTTTTAAATAATATAAATAATGAAAATTATTAAATAATGATAGTTTAGATGAAAATGATTTCGACGATGAAATTCCTTCATATCAGATAAGAGATATATTTGACGATGGAAAAAAAATGATGATACAGGAACACATGGCTCAAAGAACCGATTTCCTACTGTAAAACAAAAAACAAAAGAAGAAATATACGACATGGTTAAAAATTTAAATTCAAAACAAAAAGAAATAGTAATGCATATATTACAAAACAAAACAATTATCTTTGCATATATTTTTAAGTGGATCAGCTGGTGTTGGTAAAAGTACTGTTATTAATAGTATTTACTAATTGATTTCATTATATTTTAAAGAAATTCCCAGCATAAGAGATTCTGATAATGAATCATTGAAAGTACTGTTATGTGCTCCATATGGAAAAGCTGCATTTTTAATTAATGGTGTTACATTACATTCTGCATTTTCATTACCCATTAATCAATTTGGTGGGCAAATGCCATTACTATCTGAAGATATAGCTAATACTATAAGAACTGAGTTAATAAATTTGAAATTATTAATAATTGACGAAATATCGATGGTAGACAGTAGGCTCTTGTATAATGTTGATACTCGTTTAAGACAAATTATGGGTATAAATGAATCATTTGGTGGGGTTTCGGTAATATTAGTTGGTGATTTACATCAATTACCACCTGTAATGGATAAAGCAATATATGTTCCACCTCGAATAACTGATTTGAATATTTTTGCTGAAAATATATTATGGAATGAATTAAGGTATTTTGAATTAAATGAAATAATGCGGCAGAATCACGACATTCAATTTATTACTGCGTTAAAAAATTTAGCTATTGGAAAAATGACACATAATGATATCGCATTAATGAAAACTAGAGAAGTAAATTCTTCAGATGTTACGTGTGAAGTTATTAGATTATTTGCAGAAAATATTAATGTTGATAATTATAATGATTATAAAATTATACAATCTAGTGAGAAAGAATATGTAGCAATTGCGAATGATTGTATTTTAATACCAAAAGCTAATAAAAAGGAGTCAAAATCGAAACTATACGAAATATTAAAGAATAAAAAGAGAACAGAAATAGGTGGTTTAAGATATAATTTATTATTAAAAGTAGGTATAAAGTATATGCTGATATCTAATATCGATGTTGAAGATGGCCTTGTTAATGGTGCATATGGAGTTTTATCATATATACAATGTTCTGAAAAGCAAGATATTCAAATACTTTGGATAAAATTTGATTCAGACAGAGTTGGTAATAAAGCAAGGTGTCAATATGTAAGATCCAGGGTAAAGTATGACATATATGATAATTTAGTTCCAACTGTTAGAGTAACAACTCCAATACATTTATTTGGAAAAGGATCTCTTCAAATAAGTCGGACTCAATTTCCCTTAGTACCTGCAGAAGCATTAACTATACATAAAAGTCAAGGACAAACATATGAAAATGTCTGTGTAGATTTTACTAAAAGTAGAAGAATTAATAGGAAAATGTTATATGTTGCTTTAAGCAGAGTTACTAAATTATCGGGATTGTATATTATTGGCATGTTTAAAGCACCAGAAAATGATCCTCTGTTAAAGGAATTAGAAAATTTAAAAAGTAATAAATCTTTAAAATTATCATACAAGAATTGGGAATGCAATGGTTTAAAAGTTATGTATCAAAATGTGCGTTCATTGAATTTAAATATGTAATATATTTTGAGCGACAAATGCTATTTTGGAGCAGATATTTTAATTTTTTCTGAAACATATACAAGTAAGGATGATGATATAATTATACCAAATTATAAAATTATTCATAGATCAGACGAATTAAAGAGAAGAATTGCATATGGTACGATAATATTTATAAAAAATGAATTATTTGCATCTATAATATTTTAAAAAAAATTGAAAAGATTTACAGCCACTTAGATATAACAGTTTTCTGTTGTAATGAAGTGTACATAATTATTACTGGATACAAATCGCCAAAATTTGCAACAAATTTGTGTAAAAATGATATTGATTATGTATTGACGAAAGTAATATTAGCAACATCTCCCACGATTCTTCTAGGTGATTTTAATTTGGATAATTTCACTTTAAATAATGCAATAGAAAAATAATTTTCTAAGCATGAATTAATAAGAGGACTCCCGCCTTTGATTTCAAGAACAAATTTTAATTCTCAAATTGATATTGTATTTACTAAAAATGTTAATAATTATTTATGTGGAACTTATGAAACATTTTTTTCAGATCACAAGCCCATTTTCATAGGGTTAAGTAGATAAATTAATATTAAATGAAAAGAATACAAATCAACCAGAAAAAAATATATATAAACAAAAATTTCGAAATAAAAAGTAAAAAAGAAAATGTTTCTATTGAAGAACCAATATTTGATGTTGTATTGGATTTATCAAAGTATGATAGTGACAAACCTATTAACTTAACTAAAAAAATCATAATAATGATAAAATTGTCGGGTGAGAGTAATATAAATGTTGGTTCTATGCGAACTAATTTGGAAAACGTTATAAATGAAATTTGTGAGCCTCTAGGATGCCTTACTGATTTATCAATAAGTTTGTTTTTAAAGTTAATAAGGGAAAAAACCCAATACAATCCGCAAGATACTTATTGTTGTCAATCTCTTAATTTACCAGAACATATATTTATATAGAATAATTTAGATGACGCTTTTAAATATAAACCAATTATCGAAAAATCTAAACATGATGTTCAAATTTTTTTTTTGGGTGAAACTTCGTCAATTGGACATTGGATATGTTGTTATTACGATAAAAATTTAAGTAAAATTAAAATGTATGATCAAAAAGCATTATAACTACGTATAGAGACGAGTTAACAAGGAACAAACTAAAATCGTTTTGTGAGTGCCTACGAAAAATATTTCGTAGGCACCCATCTCTCACACATAATATAATGTCTGTCACATAAAATAGAAAATCTCATTCTTTAAATTTGTGTATTTTGTAGCGAAGCAAAATGAAAATAAAACGAAAAAAAATATTTTCAAGCAATAGCAAAAATTTGATTTTTCAATTTTTTGAAATGCAAAAAATATATAATATTTAGGATTTACAATTAAGATATCATTTTTTCTGATTCATATGTATAATTTTTAATATACATACATAACAATGAAATTTTAGGTAGAGGTATAGGTATAGGTATAGGAATTTGCAATATAAATTTGGAAATTTTCTATCAACTTCATCTAGCTATTAAATATTTAGTATAAATTCCACAACTAGCACTTTTTTTTTTATAAATTCATTCATAAACTGTAATAAGAGGTATACTTATTTAATTATTTTGTTTATAAAATATTAAGGCTTTTAAAAAATTGTAATAAAATAAAAAAAAAATAGATAAGTTAGGAATAAAATAAGTTATTTATGTAGGATTTATAATTTTAATTATTAAATGCAATTTTAATTTTAAAATTAATTAATTTAATTTTAAAATTAAAAAAATCAAAAAGGTTTTAAACTTTTTAACCAAGTCTTGCATATTTCACTATCCTGGGATGGAAATTTAAAAAAAAAAATTAAAGCGCGGTTTGGTCTGATTGGTGTTTTAGAATATCTACGATTTCAATTATTTTTTTTACTAGTATCACAAAGATCTAATATTTTTAAATTATTATTTCTTAATACGTCTTCAAGTTTTGCTTATGAATCTTTTTTTAATATTATTTTCTAATTTTTTTTAAGAAAATGAGCATCACATATACTTTTTATTGATGTTTATGGAGAAGCTACCAAAATGAAAGATTTATTAAATTTTAAATTAAAGCGCGGTTTGGTCAGGAGTTCCTCAAGGTAGTCACTTAGGACCCCTTCTGTTTAACATCTTCATTAAGGATCTTTCGGAAATTCTTGGTGACATAGCACACCTTTTTTATGCAGATGACTTAAAATTATATAAAATTATTGCTAATTTGTCTGACGCTAGCTTCTTTCAAAATAAACTTCAGGACCTAGAAAACTGGTGTATTGCTAATAAATTAAACCTAAATGTTAAAAAATGTCACGTGATTAGTTTCTCTCGTAAAAATACAACTTTGCTGCATAACTACCATATTAATGGTACACCGCTCCATCGTGCTAATCAAATTAGTGACTTAGGTATTTTGTTAGACGTGAAACTTAGCTTTACTAGCCACATAGACCAAATAATTTCTAAAGCAAAAAAAATGGTTGGGTTCATTAAAAGAAGAGCTAAAGAATTTAATAATGTTTGGGTTACTAAATCATTATTCAGTGCTCTCGTCCGTCCGATTCTTGAATACGCATGTCCTATCTGGAATCCGTTCTTTCAAATACATACTGACAGAATAGAATCTATTCAAAAACAATTTTTATTATTTGCATTGCGTGACTTATATAATCCAAATGATTTTACTAATTTACCAAGTTACTCAGATAGACTTAAAATAATTAATATCATTCCGCTTTCTACAAGGCGTATAGTGCTCACCTCGTGTTTTACATTTGACGTATTGAAGGGTAATATTGACGTGACTTCTATAGTAAATAGAATCAAATTTAATGATGTAGTCAGACGTACAAGACATACCAGTCTCTTAAAAACATATCCGCATACGAAAGAATATGCCAAGAATGAACCGATTAACAGGTGCTGCATAACTTTCAACACACACTGCAGTAATTACGCCTCTGACATATCAAAAAACATTTTCAAGTCTAATCTTATACGCTCCCTTAGCGTTGGGTAATGCTTACATTTATAATTATGAATAAACAATGTAATTTAATAATGTAATTTTAATAATAAAATATAATTTTAAATATTTGTATAATCATTTGCAATATTATTTATATTATCTTTATATATATGTATATAAATTAATTTCTAGTCACAAATAATGTACTTATATTTTATTTTATTAAAGTAATTTTTTTTTTATATATGTAGTTATATATTTAAAAATTAATAAATAATCAATGTAATCTATATAGATTTAAGTTTGTACCTTGTTTTGGTGAAATAAATAAATAAATAAATTAAAGATGAGTTCCATATAATATATTATTATACCTGTACAATAAATATATCACTATAAATATTAGAAAAATATTGCTTACTTAATACTTGATTATGTTCCTTCACAACATTTGTAAAGCCAGAATTTTTTTAAAATATAAATCAGGTATAAGGAACCCAAAATGATATATTATATAGAATATTAAAATATTGTTAATTTTCAAAAATTTAATGATACTTTAGTGAACATTTTACACTTAAGTAAATGTTTTACATTTTATAAAAAAACCAAATCTAATATTTTTTCACCTATTTAATGTTTTCTTAATAATATTTATTGCATTAAAAAAACCTCAATATTTTGTAAACAAAGTAATTAAGTATATATCAAAACAAATTAGGTAGTTATTTTATTAATGAATAAGTATACCTCTTATTACAGTTTATGAATGAATTTATAAAAAAAATGCTATTTGTGGAATTTATACTAAATATTTAATAGCTAGATGAAGTTGATAAAAAATTTCCAAATTTATATTTATACCTATACCTCTAACTAAAATTTAATTGTTATGTATGTATATTAAAAAATTTACATATGAATCAGAAAAAATGATATCTTAATTGAAAATACAAAAATTACATATTTTTTGCATTACAAAAAATATAATAATCCAAAATTTGAAAATATTTACTAAAATATTTCCATATTCAATAATTTGAAATAATTTAAAATATGTATACATATTTTCCTTCTTTCGTTATTCATTATCGTTAACCAACGAACGTTACTTCGTTATTTTGAAATAAAAAATAAAAAAAATAATATCTCTCTCAAAATTCTATGGGGTTCTAATCTTAAAACATTGGAACCCCAAATGTACATTTTTTTCTTCCTGTTAACTCGTCTCTATACGTAGTTATAATGGTTTTTGGTATGATAGTTTAAATCAAAATAGTACATATCTTTTACATAAAGTATTACCATTTATAAAAGTAATATATCCGTTCATAAATGGTATTCAAAGAGATGTTAGCTTTTGCCCTGTAAAAATTAAACAAATAGATGGATCGTCCTGCGGATTATTTGCTATAGCATATGTAACATCATTAGTGCTAAATGAAGATCCATCAACAATTAATTATAACTACAGAAAATTAAGAGGAGGTATTGATTCTTCAATAGAACTTAGATTACATCTAGTACATATGTGGAAAATAATGTTTTAATACCATTTCCAAGAATAACATAATTAAAAATTAAAATACATAATAAACTGAAAAAATAGAGATTTTTTATGGAAAACTTTTTAATTTTCTATATATAGAAACATATACTTATATATACTTGGTGAATAAAAATAATTTTATTATAATTCAATTTATAACATAATTAAATCATTTCCTTTTTTTATAATTACATTAATATTTATTTTTATTAAAATATATATTTATATAAAAAGTAAAATATAGAGTCTAAAAATATATATAGATTCATTAAAACCTTTTTTTTTTCTTTTTTAAGTTAATGAAGCATAAAATACAGTCAAAATACAATGTACATGTACAACTTATTCTGATCAATTGCTTAATTTAAAAATCACAACATGATATCCATAATTTTTTTTTTTGTTGAACTTCTTTTTTAGTAAAATTTCGTGAAATGGACATGAAATTTAAATAAAATTAAAATATATGAATGTTTAAATAAAATTTAAACAATGTTTTACCTAGCATAATACATTTATAAAAAAAGAAATGTTAGCTTTATATTGTAAATATTAAAGAAATTGTGGATTATTTGGTATAGCATACGTAACATCATTTGTAGTAAATGAATATATATCAATAATTATTTTTAACTACAGCAAATTAAGAAAATGTGATGATTTCTCAATAGAACATAGATTTATGTAGTACATATAGTGCAAAACAATGTTGTAATATCATTTGTAAGATGAATGTAAAGAAATTATGAACTTAAGTATATATGTGTGTATATATATATATATTTTTTATTACAAGTAAATTATTAATTAATTTTTTACATTATTAATTATTTTATTTCTTTGTATTAATTGCCACAATTTTTTTTTCATCAATTAGTTTTTATAGAATCCCAACATTTGCTACACTTTTAATATCTTTTTCAAATGTTCCTTTATTTGTCTCATGTCTATTTTCTCTTTTAAACATTTTTTTTTATATTATGTTCTACACATGTATAATTTACATTTCTTCTAATGTTTTTCATTCTTAACCTATGTTTTTGTGTTCTATCTTTTACTAATTTCCTCTTTTTGGTCATAATTACACTTTTGTCAGAATCTGAATCCATGATTATTAATATATAAAGTTATCCTAATATAAATGCTAATATATACTTATAAATATTTTCCCATATTAATATTTATTATTGTATTTAAAATTTAATTAAATAAAAATTATTTTACAAAATAAAAAATTTATAAATAAATTTAAAAAATTGGAACAAAAATTTAGAAAAAAATAATAATTAAAAAAAAAAATATTTATATAATTTTATATATATAAAAAATTATATATATTTTATACCTTCTGAAAATTACTTATTTTTTCAAAAATATAATACGAACTAATCAAAATTATTTTTCTTTATATAAACAATAAATAAAAGTTCCACAAACAATTTAAACACAAAGTTTTTTTTTAAATTAAAACAATTCTTTGTTTATTTTTTTTAACTAAAATTTTAAATTTATAAAATTTATATATTTATGTTCACAAATAATCCACTACTAAACTTTAACTTCCAAAATATTAATAAAAAAAAATAAAAAACTATAAGTAAGTTATATTTTCTACTATCAAAACTATAATGAATACAAATCCAAGTTCTTCCCTTTATATAAGAAAATTTTATATTATTATGCTTTATTTTGTATACTTTTTTTACAACAAAATATGCATTTATCAAAATCATAAGATAACGAAGTCTTTAAAAATTATCTTTTTTTTAAATCAATAAATTAGAAATAATACATTTATTATTTAAGAGCATAGTTGAAAGGTCATGTTTTATTACGGTTTATCATATATAAATGATAATTATGTTTAAATTTAGTTTTTTGATGCATTTTTATTTATTTTTGAATGTAAAGAAATAAACAATTTATCGGTTGGATTATCTTCACATAAAGTATTTTAAATTTACTTACATTACTTTTAACATTTATTGGTCTTACAAATTCCTGAAAAAAAATGACCAACAACACAAGATCAAATTTATAATAACTGATAACGCATAACAAAAATACGACTTTACACTTTATGAGTAAATTATCTTAAATAATAAATATAGTATTTCAAAAAATATTACATTATCTCATCCAACTGATAAATTCTTTATTACTTTTACTTTATACATGCGAAAATAAATAAAAATGTTTCAAAAAACTTAATTTAAACATAATTATCATTTGTATATGATAAACCATAATAAAACATGACCTTTCAACTTAATTCATATAAATAAAAAATGTTTATAATTTAAAAATATGCCATACCTGCGATGACAGAAAATTAACTTTGTCTGGAACATATATTAATACACTACAATAATAATTGTATACCTTAAAAATGTTAAATCATGAATTTTCAAATACTAGAAAAATTATCAGAGAATGATTTTATTACCCTAATACAATAGAATACACAAACTTAACAAATAAAATAACATTTGAAGATTTCATAATAAAATATGAAAATAATATTAAAGATTTTGCTTTTGCTATTTAAAAACTACATATATCATTTTTTTTTCTGGGATTACAAAATACATAAAAAAAAAATTATAGTAACATCAAATAAGATCGGACAATAATTAAATGTTCTCTAGATCTCCAGAACATAATTAAAATATGGTTCAGAAAAAAAACTGGTCATATAATATTTTTGTATAAACTAATTGACTCCAAATTAAAAGATGACTAACTATATTACAAAATTAACAAATGTTTGAAATGCAGTCAAATTCGGGTAATAATTGCTATATCCAGGTATATTAGCACACAGGCTCTCACAGACTTCATCTTGATGCCCGTACAAGATGAGATCGATACTTTCAGTGGGACCATGTTAAATTACCCCGTTTATGTGGAAACTTCGCTGATTTGTTCTACGGAAAAAGTCTCACATTTTGATGAAATTTGATATATGTATAGGTAGTTTCAGAAGGTTCATGGTAAAATTTCCGATTAAAATTTTGTATGTTGTAGCTAGAGCATATAGTAATTATTATGTAATTTAATTAGCATAAAATTGGGTACATATGATAAATTCCCTATGTACTTGGCGCCTGTAGTATTTAAAGTTGGTAGTTCTGTGGGTCCATGTCAAAATCCGTAATTACTTTTTATAAGTTCAGCACTCTATATCATACAGTAATTTACACCGAAACTCGGTTACGTGCTATAAGGCCATATGTGATAACGCCATAATGGCTTTATCATACATTTCAATGTGTGATTAAGTCATATACGCGAATTTACTTCATATGGCTTTATCTCTCATTCAATTGTGTAATAAAGCCATATATTTTTCTTATTATTTTGAGAGATAAAGCCATACAGTAATTGCTTACGGCTTTTTAAAATTATTGTTGTTGTGAATATTTATTATAAATTTTCAAAAAAATTAGGACCCTCCTGCGCCTGTGGCATCGTTCGCGTCTCCGACGAGCCCTTAACCCCTGTCCGCGTATTATCCGATTCCAATGAAATTTGGTACACATATTAATTTTATTATCTAGTACTAGTTGGTTGTTTTCAGTGGGTCCCGATCAAAATTACGAATTATATTAATTACAATATTGGTGTTTTAAAAGATGTGCAATTTTTAACAAAGCTCTGTTAATTACAAAAAACTTTTGGACATAAATCACTGTTAAACATAACTACGAGTTATCTGCTCCCCCTAGTTAGCAGCTTTTTTTTTATATTGTTAAATTACCATAATCTTTATATGGAGTTAACAAGTACCCTCTCAAAGGATATGTAGCATCAGCTAGAATCTGATATTTTGGGCCAAAAAGTGCCGATATATCTATCCATTGATATGAATGACAGGTTATAAAAACGTGAATCATGAATTTTGCTTGGCGATCCGATAAGTACATCTGTAAACTTTTTATCAGCTTCATATTCCTTTCCTTGTAACGTTATATAGAAATTAATCCATTCTGATTCACGTATGTTGACCAAATTTTATGACCAGATTTCTTAATATATATAGGATCCATCAATACAGCCCAAAACATTTTGAAATCCTGTAATCTAAAAGTAATTTTATTATTTTACAAAAATATATACAGAATGTGTACAGAAATGCTTTAGATATTGCAATTTTTTCCGCATTAGTCCTTGGAAATTTTATATATATTTAAGATTGTTGCAATTATAGTTAGAAATAAAAATATTGGCTCAAATAAAAAGAATTGTTTTATGTTTTCGTAATTTTTTTTATAATATTACTATGCCAAAATCAGTTTACCAGTAATTGAGGTTATATTCTGACATTAGAAATAAGAAAACAAGACTTCACTATAGTTGATAACAAATGACGTTGTCCGTTGTATGTGATCAATTAATTTAAAACTTAATATAACAATTAAAATTAGCTACAAGATGTGTTGTCATTTTGAGTATTGAAGTCATTGGCTCTCAATACGTTGACTTTGGTTGCTTTGGTTTGTTTCATCCATACGAGTCTCTTTAATAAATCCTAATTATAAGTTGTAATTTCATTATATATTATGACAAAGATTATTGTATTTTGTATTATAAACCTTTCGTTAACCAAGTTGGTGAACATCACTATTTTTTATCATGATAATTATACAAATTTATATTTATATAAGTTAAATTGTTGTATTCTCTATCTAATTCTAATTATATTCGTTCAAGAATATTCAATTTTTATATGAACAAAATTTAAATATTAAAATTGTAAATTCAATAAAAGGAAAGTAAAAACTGAGTTATTTTTATTTCTGTCTATATATATAAAGATACTTTATAAATTGGCTAAAACATAAAATATTCATTCTTTGTCAAGTAAACTTAAATTTAATTAAAAAAAATTTCGGTACTTGTAGAAAATTTACAATTTTGATTACAAAAAACTGTTGGATCTCTTCATGCATACCAAATTTTTTTGTGAAAATTAAAATAAAAATAAATTTGCTAAAATATTAAAAAAATAAATAAAAAAATATAAAATTTTAAATTAAAATATTGGTGATTAGTATTTTTTTTTTTTTTTTGTAAAAATAGATATGTCTATTATTCAACAATTATAATAGACATATTTTTCAAAAATTCAAAGCGTTTTGGAGGCCAAGAAGATATTTTGATACAAAAATTATTTTATAAAAATGTAATTATATAACCAATCTAAATGTAAATATTGCAAATATGAATTTTACATTGGAAATACCAAAAATTCCTTCAGCCAGGCAATCAACGTGAAAAAAATATAATATGAAAATATGTATAAAATATGGAATACCATTACCAATACAGTATTTCTTTACATATTCTTAAAAACATTTTCTTTATCCAATAATTTTGGTTTTTGGTAGATCAATATAAAAGATACTTTTTTTTAAATTTTATAATATGTATATAAAAAAAAATTATATTCATAATATTGAAAGTACATATGTATATTATTTCAATTTCTATTATTTCTTTTCTGATATTTATGCAAAATGAAAATATATTTTCTTATATAAAAATGCTTATATTTAAAAGAAAAGTTTATGCAAATACAAAAATTTGTAATAACAAATTCTGAAATGTTTCATCTCCAAAAGATATATTATGGATATTATAAATTAATATTAATAATGAAATAATATAAATTTAGCATTAAATTTTCTATACAAAAATATGTTCAAATTTTGCATTGGATATTGGAAAGAAATATCATAATTTAAATAAGCTATTAAGTATTTATATAACTACTTTATAATTCAAATTTTCAAGTGAGAAGTTATTAGTCTTCAAAAGTTTTCCTCACAATTAATTTAAATTTTCAAAATTCGCCAATAATATATTTATTTATTTTGAAAATGGATTTATTTAGTTAGGATTTACTATTTATTAATATAATTTTATAATCATCACAAACTTAACGTTGCAATTAACAACGTAAATCATTAATATGTAATATAAAAAAGAAATATAATGTATTTGAAATAAATTTATAATATTTATGAAACACCTTATCCAAAATGTTACAAAAAAAAAAAAAAAACACAAATTTGTCTTTAAAAATATAATTTTGTTAGAAACAAATAATTTGAAAAATATTTTATAACTAATAAGATAAATTTCTGCGGCAACATTGGATAACATTTTAACATCTGTTTTTAAATTGTGTTAAAAAAGTTTCTCAAAAGTTTTGAAAGGAGAATTTTCTTTTGTCGTTATCTGTTTATTTTCATGTGTCTTTTCTTCTGTCGTCCAAATTTACAGACTTTTTTTGGAAACTAAATTCAACAACAAACTGTATACTTTTTATATTTTGTTTAATATGACAAAAAAAAAAGAAAATTATTGTATGAGAAATGTTTTTATTAATTATTTAGAGTTGCAACCGAATATCAAATCCATTTAAATCCAAAGCGTATAATATGCGATTATAAAAAGGGAATTGCTTCCGCCGCCAAAGAATTTTTACCAGATATAGAATATAAAGGCTGCTTGTTTTATTTTGGCCAGAATGTTTGGAGACAAGTCCAAAAAAATGGGTTAACCCGCTAATATGGGAATGATGAGAATTTCAGCATTAAGATCGATTAAGATCGATGTCATCTTGTATGGGTATCAAGAAGAAGTCGTTGTGAACTTGTATGGCGAATTTCATTAAAATCTGACGAACGGTTCTAGTAGATGTTACAGCGCACATCCAAATTTTGCTTATGCATACTCGTATGCGGAAAACTTCTTTTTATTACATTTTGGGACTACCCAACCTCGAAACGCATAGAAAAAAGTTTCAGCTAAATATATATTTTTTTTATAATATTTCTTTTGTAATATATATGTACAGTACATATTTAGTATTATATTATAATATGCAAGAAATTACCTAATGTTCCATTCAGGAATTATAATAATTTAATATTAATTTGGTAACCCCAAAAATAGTTTTTAATTAACTATAAAAATTACAGTTGGCTTTATTATAGTCTTGTTCTTATGAAACATCAATTAATTATAATAATATTATGAAGTATGTATATGCGGGTGATTCATGCATTGAATACTATTTACAAATTAACTTTTAATAAATTAAATGTATATTAGTAGTATGTCTCCTTCTTAGTTGTTATAATTATATGTACTTATATGCGTAACTAAAATTTTAGAAATCTAAATATTACTTTTATTTCCTCTGATATGTAATTAATATGTCCAAGCGTTCCATCCATTTTTATGACATGCAATTAGACTAACCCAAGATTTCGCTAAAAATAGTATTATATTTGAAATTATTTTGTTAATGTTAAGTAGAATATTTTTTAATGCAATAATCATTTTAAATAGACATAAACAACAATTTAACATACCGATACGGCTTAAAATATATAAACTATATAACTAAAGTGTAAATGATTTTGTGGAAATATTTCCAGAAAATTAATGAAATATGATTTAAATTTAGGTACTCTGAGTATTACATTAAACTTTAGCTAAAATGAATGGTTTCAAATAAAATAATATCAATAAATCAGAGACCTGAACCGTAAGAATATCGCTCCGGTTTACGGGTCGGTTCATAAATATTTTATGTTCAGGTTGACGTTCCAGTTCTTTATTATTTAGTTTCGTTCCAGTTCAATTCGGTTCCGGTTCGGGTCCAAAACTGGTTCAAACGTTTCACGCAAAAAACATATAAAACTCATACTACAAAGTATAAATAAAGTTACTATTATTATTATTACCGTAAAGTTCTGAATAAAATACCCGGGTACTCTAATTGGAAAATGGCAACATTCTGAAAAAATAATAAATCCAATTAGTATACCCGGGTACACTAATTAGTTTTCTATACCCGGACACTATTAGGAACAAAAAAAAAATTATATATGATAGGGAATGTATTATGGAAAATAAAATTTTTAACTGACTTTTATACTTTTTTTCTGCCTTGTCACAAATGATTTGAATTACCAATGTGAAAAGCGGGATTCCCAGTTTTTTATACAAATATTAGCACATTCATTCTTGAGCTGTAATAAGAGGCATACTTTACTTATTCATTAATAAAATAACTACCTACCTAATTTGTTTTGGTAAAATTAATGACTTTATTTATAAAATAATGAGATTTATTTAATACAAAATTGTAATAAGGTAAGGTAGTATAGATAAAATAGATAAGGTAGGTAAATGAGTTATTTATCTAGGATTTATAATTTTTATTATTACTTTAATAAAAAAATTTAATAAAAATTTATATTTTTTATTAAAACAGTCAAAACATAATTCCAATATAAAGTTCGAAATTTATTTGCGAAAAAACAAATCCAATTACTGTACCCGGGGTACACTAATTCGAACATTTTTCCAATTACAATAACCCGGGTACTTTATTCGGGAGGTACTGTATTCAGAACTTTACGGTATATTGGAAAATGGCCTACTGGACAAAAAAATGTAAAAAGCTTCAAAACTTCATTAAGAAAAATGCTGCCAACATAAGGAACAATGTTGCCAAATATATTTATAAATTAGGCAATTTAATAGATTTCAAATTATACATATTTACGCGGTGATTTATTTTTTAATTTTGTTAAAAAAATTGTTCGGAAACCGGAACCAAAAGTACCGAAAAAACCCAGTTCTGTTCGGGTTACGGTTAATAAGATTTTTTAAATATCGGTGCGGTGCGGTTACGGTTCAGGCAGAAATTATCGGTTAATTCCTGTTTAAGGTTCGGTTCTGGTTCAGGTCTCTGCAATAAATTTATATTTTATAGAATTCTAACTTTTTCACAAAAAGAGAACAATACATTAATATTTACTAGTTCTCTTCATGATAACATCATGATGTTATAATGAATAATGAATGCCACTAATACTTTGCTTATCAAAAAATTGTTAATTATTTAATAATTATAATAAATATTTTTCTTCGATTTCATTAATAATTGGAAAACTAACTTATTAATTATATACGTAAATATTCGCAAAAAGCAACTTTTTAATCGATTTTTAGAAAGTAGTTGTTTTCTTTCTGTTCTGCAAAATTCGTATAACGTATAACCCAACTTTTTTGAATATATTTTTAGAAAAAAATTGTTATAATTTTGTTGGAATTATTGTAAAACTAAGTAATAATTAATTTGTTGCTTTTTCTGAATAAACAATTTAAAATGATGTCAAAAAAAGTTGCAATTTCAATGGTTGCTTTATTCGAACAGTTGCTATAGGGAGTGTCAGTTGTCAAAGCGACGTTAGTGAGCCAGTAGAACGTAAAAGACGGGAGAATTTTAAATCGATTTGTATTAAGTAATAACGTTTATCGTGGTATTATTTCAAATTACAATACTATGCTGTATAAAACTTGTAATATTTTAATAATTGTAACTTATTTATTCCTTATTTTGTTTGTCTAAAATCTAATGAATATTTCTTTGCATATAGAATAAAAATGACGCTGCAAATATTAAAATTTGGTTTCCAAAAAGTTAATTTTTTCGCAAGAACCAGTTTCTTGAATAAAGGGGAAAATCTTTTTGAATCTGGACATGTTTTGAATGTGGAAGAAATTAAAATAATTGCCTCTCCCAAATCTACCATAAAAGGTTTTGTAATTTTTTTTTAGTTAAATCAAAATATCTCAAAAAAGTTACGTAATCAAATATTTTGACCTGTAACTTTTTTTGTACGTCAGGTACAGCTTTCAAACCTTCAGCTTTTTGATAAAGAATAAAATGGCGGTTAATTTAAAATTTAAAAAAAAAAATATTACGTAACTTTTTTGAGATATTTTGATTTTCTAAAAAAAAAAAAAATCCAACTTTGAGATACTAAATTTGCACATTGACAACACTTAATATGATCAAATGATACATCAAAATAAAGCTACGACAATTACCTGTCGAATAAAAAAAATAAGAATCATGATTAAATAGTTTGCGAGATTTTGCCATTTATGTAAAAATGTAAATTTTTTTTTTAAATGAATCACCCTGTATCTCGGTAACGGTGCATTTTAGAGCCCCCCTGTAGAACGAATTTTTTCGTTTTTCATCATACCCAATCACTTCCCGAAATTAATGCACTCGTAGCGCGGGCACCCTGTATAAGTTTCTTCATTTTAAATAATTATTGATTCTTTAATGTCATATATGATGAGTTACTAACGCATCATACTTAGCACCATTCTTTGGCAGTTTATCAGCATGTCACCTTTGATCAAGCTATGAAGTGATGACCAGAGTAGTTACAGATTGCAAAATAGGCAATACCATCCTTCCCTCACGGTATTGAAATCAATTTTTAAAGAATCTTTGAATTATTTCGATTTAATTAATAGTTTTATTCTTCATTCAAAATAATTCGATTATGACTATAATGAACATGAGGTTTTCTGTTTTGTAATGGGTAGGTTTTCAAAATTTTAGATTCCGTATAAATGAACGAACCATTTGATATTTATTTTCATTATTTTATACACTCTAAACACCCGAATGGCTCATCGATTAATTTTACTTCTTAGTATTTTTTTTTAATAGTAAACTCAGAGATTTTAAATGCAATAGAGTAAAAATATACTCCTACCTAGAGTAAAATCTTTTGTAGTAAAAATAATTAACTAATAAGACTAATCTAACTTGCAGTAAAATTCCGTGATTAAATTTACTGTTTTCTTAAGAATCATTACTCGGCACATATTATATTAATATTCCTCGTTTTTAAGAGTAAGCAAGCTGTACGTAAATCTCATTATTTTTTCGTAAAAAAGAAAAATAGTACAGTTACAGTATACAGAGTAACAGTTTAGAAATTTTGTAGTCGTGGCAGTAGCAGGGATGATATGAGACATGAGAGCATTTCAAACTGTACTGAATTTTGTTTTCAGAATGTACCTAAATGTACTTTACTTAATTTTTTAGAGTTTCTTTATTAATTGAAATTAAGTTTAAATTATAAAAAATATTTTTATATTGTATTTACATTATATTTATTTTTATGTTATAAAAATTAAAATAAAAACAAAATAGGATTCTCATCCAAGCACATCCCCGAAAAATTGTTAACTTGGTCAATGGTTGATATCAATTTATAGTTAAATTCATTAATAAAATATAGCAGTTTTTAGCAATTTCAGTAAAAATTCGACGTGTTGTTAAATTATTTATTATTTTGCTAAATTATTTTTTAGCTATTTCGTAAAATCATTCTTATATAAAATTAATTGTTAAAAAATATTTGTAAATAATCAAATTTAGCAATTTACTACAGCAACTAAGAATTAACATCCTACCGTTTCTCAGTTTGATGCAAATATTAAAATACATTATTTGTATTTTCCAGGTGATGATTTTGGCTACGTTTTTTAGCCAATTAAACTCGAAGCAATATTTTATAATCAGAACGTTGAAACAAAATAATTGTTAAATATAAATTTAACAATTTGATATCTATTGTTGGCAAATATATTTTAATTACATCTTAGCAACTCTTAATTCATAGAATTGGCAATGAATAGAAAACAATATTTAACAATTTTAGATGGTTAAGCGTTAAAAAGAATAAATAATAAATAAGTTCATTTATTTTATTTTATTAAATAAAAATATCTGGGAACCTCGCCCCTAAATTCAAAAATGTTATAATTTAAAATAGCATTAAAATAGTATAGATATAGATACTATAGGTTTCGTACAACTAATTTTTCGAAATCTATAGGTCCTGCAAATTTTATGAAATTATGTTGATCCATTGAAAAAGAAAACTTAATTTCTTGTACCTTGTGTATCAGGGTTCATTAAATAAAAAATAATTATATTTTTTTTTTTTCGATTTTAAAAGATTTAATAAATTATATTAGTTAATGTAATAAAATTATTAAAAATAATTTATTAGAAATGAAATGTTATTCGTTTTTAAAGGTATAGTTTTTTAAGAAATAAATTTAATTTAGTTTTTGTAATGTGAAAAAATTATATTTTTATGTTTGGGGTGCTATAACTCCGAAGGGTGGGTCCAAACTGAAAAATGTTAGAGGGTAAAGTCCCATTTATTTTTAATTATCTCTTCATTGCCAAAATTTCAGCTTCGTAGTTTATCCCGTTTAGAAAATAGAAAATAACTATTTTATTTTTGAAAAATCTAAAAAGTGTCAGCATCATCAAACATAACACAGTCTGAGGAAACTTGCCTTAATAAATTTGAGCTAATTTACAAGAACCCTTCAAAAGTTTTTGTAAAGCTTATAAAAGAGGTTATTGTTATTATGTCTACATTAATTTATAAAATGTAACATAGGTTTCTATTTATTTTAAAATTTTATAGGTTCTTATGCAATATTTTAAAACACAAGATGATTTACCAATGATTGACGGAAATTCACTACTTGTTAAATTCGCTGATAAAAGTATTGAAATACCGAAAGAAGATTTAAAAAATATAATTAATTTATCAGCTAATCATATTATGTTATGTAAAGATAATGAACCTTCAACAAATGACAAAATTATATGGGCTCAAGCATTGGTAGAAATATTCAAGCAATTTCAAGAAACTCCAGATGAAAAGCATCGAAATTATGTAATTATGCTGTTTTTAATTTACTTTAAAGTAGTCCTTATGGTGCGATAAGACCTAGAACTATATTAATGTTTTAAACCACAATACAAATTATGCAATTATTTTTCGACATTATCTTAAATAACATTTTTATATTTAAATAAGTGTTATAATTCCGATTTCAAATGTTCAAGTTCTTTATTGTGTTCTTTAATAATTATAGTTGCATAATTTATTTGAATCATAATAAATCGTTTTCGAAAATTTTGCAGGTAGTGCCCTCTTATATACAAAATTAAGTTGAATTAAGATATATACTGTCAATAAAAAAATCGATAAGATTGTTCTCACTAACTTCAGGTTTGTGTGTACACCACACACCAATCCTTTAATAAATATTTCTTTTCAAATATAACATATACTCTTACTGTTCTCACCATAACACCTCTAATGTTTTACTCCAAATATTATAGGTATTTAAATTTATGCATTGCGTTTTTTTCATATTTCAAATTGTACTAATGTAATATACATATATTATTGTAGCTTCTAATCTATAATCCTGATCGTCAAAACGGATTTCTGGGAACTAAAATTAGAACTATTCAGAGAAGTCACAAAAAAGGTCATAGAAATAAGAAAAAGTACTTCAGCAGCATCTACATTTGGGTTAAACAATAAAAACCTAGAAATTGATGTAGAAGATTTTCAAGAATCTATTGAGTTTTTACGTTGTGCAGATCCTGTTGAAGATCTGGAAGAAATTATAGAGTTGCATACCAATATGTATCCAGCGAGAGCTAGCTTGCTAGCAAATAATAAAAATATTTTATCAGAATTTCCCAGATTTACGGACGTAAATAATTTGGTAAAAAATTTATTATTATATGTATGTATTTGATTTTTTAGCTCGTATTTTACTTATTTAAAATATATTGTCAAAAAAATATTTAAATTTTTAAATTTTGAACAGAACTATAGATTTATTTGCATTTTTTTTATATTCCGATGCGTTTAATATGTTGTAGGTTGCAATGGATTTCCAACTTAAATACCCCGGAAAACAAAATCTACTCGAGAAAGGTAAGAATACAAATAATAAAGTATATTATCATTTGTATATTTTTAAAAACGCCTAATTATTTTTTATAATACGACAAACCATTTTTTGCTGTGTTTTGTCTGATAGTACTGTTGCCGCCAACGACGCTTGGAAGGGGCAAGAAAAATAGATGTTAGATTTGGGACAGCTTCAAGCGAATTGTCTACTTTAACGAGGTACGAATTTTATTTTTCATAATATGGTATTTTTTTTACCTTGTTAGTAAAAAAATTTTTTTTTGTACCGCCTATTGTCTCGAAACTATATTTCTTTTTTTAGTTATATTATATATGTAAATTCTCACCTATATTGTTTCATATAACTGATATATAATTTTTTCTTATAATATTTCAGATCAATAAATCATTGAATGATTTGAATACTGCAGATGTTAATGGCATGCATTAAAATTTATCTTTGAATATATTTTCAAAATTAAGGTAGATAAAATATCTTCACAAATGCGGCTTGTAAATAAAATTTTTTTTGATAACTAAATAAAGTATTATTTAAAATGAATGTAATTAACTGCTACATATGTCAAACTGTTCTACCTGATAGAAAGTTATTTTTTTGCCACCTAAAAGAAATTCATAGTGTTGTTCGCGATTTTTTATGTCAGAACTGTAATTCAATTCTTGCTTCAAAAAGTGGCATGAGAAGACATATTTTAAGCTGTAATAATAAGAATTTATCAGATGTAGAAACAATCTCGAATAATTTATCTTTTCAGACAGTAAATGTGGAAAATTTCATTGAAACTTCTCAAAAAGACCAATTTTTAATTTCTGAAAATATTATATTTGATGAAAAATCTCAAATTATGAACTCTATAAAACTACAAATCAGAACTTTAATAACTTCTTTAGGTGGCAAAAATATAGCGCAGGTTACAATAAATATGGTTGTTAATACATAGTATAAAATATTTGTTAGATATTATATTTCTATTTATTCGGGTAAATTTTCTTAAGAACAACACTAATTTTATGAAAGTATATAAGGATTTTTTATGTTTCCAAAATGAGATGATGCAAGTAGTAAACAGCTTTACAACAGTTCATAAAAGACAAACAATTGTATTCGAAAATGTTCCCAAACCAAAACGAACAGCATTAGGTCAACGATTTAATCGAAAATATGATTCAATTTTAAAAGCTTATATTGATACGCCCAAACTAGATACATATATGTATATAAGTATAATTGATACTCTTAAGTAGGTATCTATGTAAAGATGAACAGTTTCAACAACATATAATTAAAAAATCGAATAGATTATCGCAATCTAGTGGTATTTTAACTGACATATGTGATGGTTCATTCTTTCAGTCCTCTACTTTTCACAATGATGCCAAAGTAACATTTCAAATACAACTTTATTCCGATGAATTTGAACCTGTAAACCGGTGTACATAAACAAACGGCATTATATTTTTTAATTAGAAATTTACCACCTCAATTTAATAGTCAATTAAAGAATATACACCTCCTAGCATTTGTGTTCGAGATAGCAACCGGCTCTTGTACTAAATTTAGGAAATATTATACAAAATGCTTAATTCTCATTTATTTTCTTTAATTTTATATTAAATCTTTTATTCTCAAGCAAATGTATATAATTATCAGTTAACTTAATTTATCTCTCATTTTTATATTTAATATTTTCGAAATAGCTGTAATTAAAGCTTCTTAATGTTAAATTTTTAATTTATAAATTCAATATTTTTCTGTAATAAAAAATTATTAGTAAAAGAGATCATTAAAGTGTAAAGTCGCATATTGCGCATATTAAATCGAAAACAAAAAAAAAAGTATTTTTTTTTTATAATTTTATAATTGAACCCTCAAGTTCCAACCTAAAATAGTATTGATTCGGAAAAATCATTAAATTAGTGTTTATCCCGGAACATTTGGTCCTTCGAAACCACAAAATCCTGAAAGCAGCAAATTCAATATTCAACAGAAATTGGATATATGTATTTGGCGTTTTTCAACTTTTGGATAGCAGAAAAAAAAAATCTTCTTTTTTCATCATATTCAACAATTCATCATATATACGTCATCACAGAATATATATTCATCAGAATAACGTCATCACAGTGATAACAGAGGATTTGTACAACGGTTTTTACATCATTAATCAAGGAAAATAAAAAGGTCAGGTGTTTTATATTATTATAATTTGGTTAAGGAAAGTGCAATTTTTTTTTTCATTAAAAATCCAAAAAATTTATGCCCTGAAAAATTTTAAATTCTAGCGGAAGTGTTTTTTTTTTGTCATAATTAAAATAGTTAAAGCGGTAAAGACGCAAAGTGTAAAAAACGTTAATTGCGGTGAAATTGAACAAAAATCTTAAATCTATTATTTCGTGATAAATTTTTGTTCTTATATAAAAAATAAAAAAAAAATCAAATTTTTGATAAAAAATTGATGATGTTCGTGTATTAATTTTAAATTCAATTTACTCAAATATATTTAATTCAAATATATTTATTTTTCGTAATTTTTAAATTGGATTTAATTTGGAAAAGTGATGAATTTGTTTTTTTTTAAAGAAATACTGAAATTAAAAAGTGTAATATTTAGAAAGATTTCGGTTTTTTCATTTTTACGGTGGTACAAATTTTGTTGAAAATCATCGCCGGAAAATGTTATACATAACCCTCGTCATATTAAAATTTAATTTATAGTGTGTGTATAAAACATATACAAAATATTTTTTTTTGCTATTAATTTGATCGCGCTCTTTTTTGTTGTGATTCAATTTTTGCCTCATATAGTTAATATTTTTTTTTATATATCGTATAGGCGACATTTGGTTTTTATTAAAATTACATTTTAATAAAAATATTTATATTTTAAAAATATACACTCGTATAATTTATATATTAAAACTGTTTAATAAATTTTATTTATTAATTGGATAATTTCGTAAAAAATGTATTCCCAATTAATAAATCCCGATATCAGTATATTGATCCGACTTCAGTACATACATCATTTTTAGATTTACACTATAGACTCTGTTGTACATGTTTATAAAACTGTGCAAGCTTACGTTACTACGAATTTTTTTACTCAGTTCATAAAATTTTAATTAAAACTGTGCAAGCTTACGTTAGTACGATTTTTTTTTTTACTCAGTTCATAAAATTTTAATTTTCGTACACATACATATACATATATGCAATTATTTTATTTTTTTTTCCAAAATCCTAAATTTTATTTGATTGCGTTGAAGCAAATTTTTTTATAAAAAAAAAAAATTAATTCGTGAGTTTTAATAATTTTTTTTTATTAATTTTGGAAATTTAAATTAGATTTAAACACAATATTTTGTAACAGTGTGTTGGATATTACATTAAAAGATTTTTTTTTGACGATAAAAAGTAAACGTTCAACAATACACTGTGAGGAAAAAATCGGTATACTTTGGTTCAAACAGATAATATTTGTAATACATACATACAATTATTGTTTAGTTCCGTTGGTACACATATAAATCGAATTACGAACACATATTTTGAATTAATATACATATATATTTTTTTTTACATTTATATTTTTATTTTTTTATATTGCCAATATATTGTTTTTATTAAATATATTATTTTTATTATATTTTATTTACTATATATTATATATTTCGTAATTATTGGACTGATCCTTGAAGTTATTTAGTAATATTCTTTAAATTACCCTGAAATTATTGGTTGATTTTTTTTAAATTGCGGGAAATTATTTGGTGAATATTTTTTGTTTAATTCATTGCCATATATATAAAAAGTTACAATTCATATTTGTTATTTAGTACTCATTGCACTAGTGGTAGCTCAAAATAACACTAAGCTGAAAAATACGTATTTATTTTTATCTTTGATCAAAATTCTAATTCATTTCTGTTGAAGAAATGGCAGAATATAATGTATTTCTGGTTGCATTCGTAACGTTTCAAGACGCGATTAGCGAACAATCATCTGATTTCAGTCGCCTCTCACATGGACCGATACTAACGCAGAAGACTATAATAACAAATGATTGGAATGAAGTTAAAAATTCGCATCAAGCATTTCAGTTAGCGGCGTTCAACATAACCTTGCAAACAGACCCAAAAATAGATACATATAAAGTAGATGTGAAGAAATTCACAAAAGCCAAAGATTCATTTACAAAATTTTTAACAAAGGTTGAAGATCATTTATTGCTTTTGGAACCTAAAAACGAAAATTCCTCACAAAATATCCCAACTAGTAATAATGTAGAACAGATTAAGGTACCACCTATAGATATAGATGATTTACATGGCACGTATGAATCATGGCCCTCATTTCGTGATATGTTCTCGGCAATTTTCAAAAATTCTCCAAATCTTTCCGACGTTCAGAAACTGCATCATATGCGGCGGAAAACAAAACAGGATGCAGCACGAATTGTTCATAAATTCCCTGTAGAACATAAAATTTTTGATTTGGTATGGAAAGCTTTAGAATTACAATACGAAAATAAAAGATTATTAGTGAATATTCATATTAAGCACTTACTTAATATAACCCCAGTTTCGTCCGAATCAGTAGACGGAATTAAAAAATTATATGAAAGTGTAAACGATGCTATAGATGCTTTAAAATCTTACGATATTGACGTCTCACATTGGGACCCCTTATAGTTTATATAGTCTCTCAAAATTTACCCGCAGATATTAGAAGTTTATTTGAACAAAGTTTAACCAATCCCCGAGAAATACCAACATGGTTAGTAATGGAACAATTTATTAAATCACGTGTGCTTACTTTAGAATCCATAGGTGATGGAAAAATTTCTAAATCAAAACCAAATTTAGTTTTGAAAAATCAGAAAGCTAACACAGTGCATGTTTTTAACACTACTTCTAAAACTAATTCAAATTTTCTCTGTCCTATTTGTAAAGGAAAACATTTCATTCGCCAATGCTCGAAATTTTTAGAAAAACCTGTTAAGGAACGTCAGAAAATAATCAGACAAAATAATTTATGTATAAATTGTTTTGCGTCGTCTCACTCAATTCAAAACTGTTTGAGTAAATTTAATTGTTCTCATTGTGGCCGACGCCATCATACGTTACTCCATATGGCTCCCACAAAACCCAAGGAATCAAATCCAAATCATGCTGGCTTATCGCCACATACCCCAAGCTTTTCATCCAGCTCGAACGTGGTGCAACCTCCTGCTCCCACGACCTCTCAGTGATAACTGCACTCAAATAGTTAGAGCCCTTGTGGATCCAGGGTCAGAAATTATATTTTTATCTGAATCCGCACTTCAACGTCTCCGAATACCCTCAATCGCTGCTGCCACTGGAATTGTAGGTATGAATTCGGCGGAAGGTGGTCTAGCTCAGAAAAGATGTTCATTCATCATTTCGTCACTTATTGACCCGAAGGTACAAATAAAAGCCGATAGTTTAGTACTGCCTAAATTAACCGGAATTTTACCGAAACAACATATTGACAGTGCGTCAATCGATGAAATACTCGCCCTGCCATTAGCTGATCATACCCTGAATAACCCAGGAAAAGTAGAGTTAGTTATTGGCGCAGATTTATATTCCCAGATACTATTAAACGGTATCAAAAAATATAATCATTTTCAGTCTTCGGCTGGTTAGTATCAGGAGTCGCTACAACCCATATTAGTTCACATAAAAATTATAGCTTTTTTAATGGAATCGAACTAGACAAACAAATTGAGAATTTCTGGGAAACAGAAGAAGTCTTAGATTCAAATCCTCTGTCCTGGGAAGATCACTATTGTGAAAGGCTTTATAATGAAACCACGTATAGGAATGCGGATAAAATATGTTTCAAAAAAATATTTGTTTTCGGTTCAGAAGAATATTGCATTAGTTAATACTTGTTGAATAATGTTAACATTATTCTGCTTTTGTGATAATTTCAGTAGGCTATTATGTTTTTTAGACATTGAATATTTTATTTTAAATTAAATATATTTGAAAACTTCATTTCATCTATAAACTATAATCCACCTTCAAATTTAATGAATTCATTATTGTCTGAGTCAAATGACTCAGTGGGTATAATAAGAACAGGTCGGCGAAGAATAATTAGTTTACCCCAGAGATAGTCTCGCTGTTGAAGAAGTCTGCGCCGTTGCCGTTGATGGTTTGCAATGTCAAACAAAAGTTTAAATATATAGAAATATATGAAAGCATACGCTCGTGTCGCAGAAAAGTTCAATCGATTTCAACTTTTGAAGTCGTTGCCGTTTCCAAATGTCTAATTGACATAAAAATATTGTTTTGATTTTCATAAATTCAAAATTTTATCAACATTTTTATCTATATTGGTTTTTTTTTTATTTATTAAAAATAATTTTATAAAATGGGATTTGTCGAAGAGTTAATCGAAATAATTAAAAAAAATTAAATTTTATATAACAAAAAATGTGGTAGGTATAAAAATATAGCTAGAAAAGCTGAATTGTGGGAGGAAATTTCAAAAACATTAGGCCAACCAGGTAAGGAAATAAGTTTTTATTATAAAATTTTATTAAAATATTAACATTTTCTAAATTAGGTATCAGATTGTATTGGAAAATAGAAAAGTTTGAGGGACAGATTTACCAAATCATACAAAGATAAAAAAAATCAATTCTGGATGTGCATTCCAATTTAATTATGAAAGTTTAATTTTCTTGCATGATCATATTCAACCTAGAAAGTAATATTGTTAACTGTTAAATGAATACTTATATATAATTACTGTTTTTATTTTATTTTATTACAGAACTATTTCTAATTACTCATCATCGCGTAGTAGTACACCACTGAATAATGATATTGAAGAACCCATATCTTTTACTGAAGGAACCACTAGGGAATTTGAAGAAATAATTTAACGTATGGAAATAAATTAAAGGCAGAGGCCAGAACAATGGAATATGTTTGTAAATGTCAACTAGAAAATTTAAAAAATGGTGATGTGTCTAAAATGTAAATATTAGTGATAAATATTACTTACGCTTATTGTTGAATATTGATATATTATAAAAAATCTCATGTGATTTAGTTAAATAATTTTTTTTTTGTAGATTTATGAATTTTTAAAAATATTTATTTAATTTTTTTTTGTCTAGCAATTCTACCCTCATTCATGAAATACATTTTTAAAGGGAGCGGTATGTAAGACATCATCACAAAAAATTTCAGTAACAAAATCTTGCATTTTTTTATTAATCTTGCAATAATAAAATCTAGCACAAGAAAATTTAACATTTTAAAAAAATTTGACCGAAAGTCCAAATTGCAATAAAAAAATCTGAAAATGTTTTATAAAAAAATATCATTTTAATAAAAATCTTTTAATACAAAATAAAATTAATTCAAAATTCACTTAAATTTTAAAAATGATTAAGGACCCATCAATAAAATGCTGTATACATGAAAAAATTCAATGAAGAATAATTTCTGAGCAATCCGCTTCAAAAACTTAATTTTGCTAAGGATGTCCCTTTTCCACTTCAATATGTCATATATTATTTCGTCGAAGAAAATTATATCATGAAAATTAAACAAAATCTTTCATGTAAATAGGTCGCGGAATTAGTATGCAAGATTTTGTTTGATTTTCATGATAGAATTTGTAATCCAAGATTTTCTAATGCAGAATTTTGTATGCAAGATTTTGTAATGCAAAATTTTGTAATGTAAGCTTCCATACCCAACCCATTTTTAAATCATCACGCAGCTTAAATGGATGTTGTGATGCATTATGAGAATCAATTTTTTTTAGGTTGTTGCATTGCCGATGATAATAAATTTAGTTCTCCTCGCTATCTATACCAAATCTAACATTACCAACATGCTGAAATTTAATTCAGCTTTATTAAATTATGTAATGCAACAGTCGCCAGTACTATCTAAAATATATATTGTGTTATTATAATGTTTTTGTTATACTTTGGAATTTACCTTTGCAGAATTTTCTGGTGTGTAATTTAACTTTACCCGAAGTATTCTCCATCTTGCAACCAAAATTCCAAATGCGTTTTCAATAACAATGAGAGCCCGTGATATTCTATAATTGTAAATTTTTTTATCTAGTGGCAAACATTTTCCGGATATGCTCGCATTAAATTATTTTTTAATGATTTAAAGAATTTCCCGTTGATCTGCCAACTTTGAAAGTCCATCAAAGATATTGTGGAGATACACCTTGAGCGGGACAACTGAAAATTGTATGGAAAATTTTATGGGATACAGTTTATTATAAACAGGCAGATTCATCCTCGTATGTTTGAAAAATTCCTCTTCATGTAATTTAATTGCTTTAAAAGCTACTTCAAAAAAACCATGTTTATTGTTATCTAAAATATCATTTTAGATCACAATTCTTCTAGTTTTTTTTATTTTCTTTTAGCCAATGAATACCTAAATATTACATCATTACATGATTAATTATTTATATTTTATATAAATAATTATACAATATTTTTGAGAGAACATGTAATTTTACCTAAGTAACATGTAATTAAAGTTAAAAATATAATAACTAAATTATCACTTTTTGAAGGCATATTTTATTATAAATTATTTTTATCACAATATTTAATATATTTAATTCATAAATTTTGAAGTATCAGCCAATATACATTTATTTAAACGACTTTTCAAATTTTCAACAATTCAAAGCGGCGAATCTGTCTACACAAACGTCACCAGCGTATTTTGTCATTCCAAACCGACAACGGCAACGGCATGAGCGGCGAGATTGTCTGAAGCATTAGAATCACCCGAAATCAATCCAGCAGTGGTCATGTAATAAAGTTAATAACCGACTCCCATACATTAAGTATCAGTAAATATAAAAACACGTTTTATTAAAATTTTATACAGATTGCAAGTCGATAAGTCAATCGGCTGAAATAGCTGCAATTAGGTTAGGTTAGGTTAAGAAGGGTGCGTGAAGATACAAGTTCAACACGCATCACGAGAGATCTCGGTGGATCCATTGTGGTCCCTATGCAAGGTTCAAAAACTAAGCACCAATCCTATCAAAAATTCTACTTACCCTTATGAACAGAATAGTTCTCCTGTTCTCCATAAAGGTAGTGTTGAAAGAGACATCCAACCGTGCAGTACGTCACGTCCAAACTATTGATACCTGACGCGCGCAAGTCTTTCAGAATCGCACACTAGATGTTCCAGTGTGGGTTCTACAGTTTCATCCCTACAGCTTACTTGCGTGGAAATATGCTCGAGAGATATTTCAACGCCTTTCCGAGCAAGTGAATCCGCATTTTCATTTCCCTCAATGCCGTGGTGTCCTGGAACCCAGCATATTCTCACCCGATGCCTTTGTGCCAATTGATTAAGCAACCTTTGCCACTGTCGCACCAGTCTAGATTTCGTTAAATAGGATCCGACTGCTTTGATACAAGCTTGGCTATCCACATATATAGATATTCTCTAGGCGTTCAGATTCCTATCAAGAAGCTTTTGCGCCGCTTTCAGAATAGCTAAGATCTCAGCCTGAAAAATACTCTAATTATCGGGTAACCGGTATGATTCACCGAGATCTAGGTCAAGCGAGTATACATTCGCTCTCGTTCCTGCTTCCATTTTCGACCCATCCGTATAAACAGCCACCTCGGAGCTTGTCGTGACACTATTACAGTCCCATTGTTCTCTCCGCGGTATTGCTATCTTATAGGACAGGTCAAAATTGAAAGCTGGGGTTTAATAATTAGTAAGGTTGGGTAGCGCCAACGCCATGGTGTCGACTAGTACCCTACCATGTCCTTTTGTAGATAATTTCCATAATAGCTGCAATTAATAAAAATACTGTTAAAACCTTTAAACTATTGTGAATCAATATATTAAAAATGGTGAGGTCTTTATAGAAAAAAAAACTCTCGGTGGTAAAAGAAATTTAAAATTAACTGCTACTATACTGATAAAAATTTAACAAATGGTTGAAGAAAATTCACGTATTACTTTTCTTCCTCGAGAATATTTCAGAAGCTGAACGTGAAGATGTTTAATGGAGCATAAGTTCAATTAAGAATTGACTAAAACAATTGCGTGGGTTATCACAAATGGATCTCCGAAATTTGCCAAGAGTAATCAAATAGCGTAAGATTTACGCATTGCACTTTTTTCGAAATTCTCTTGAAGCCAGAGAAAAATTAATATTTATTGATGTATCCGGGTTCAACAACCACCTCCGGTGAACAAAAGCACGGTCAAAAATAAATACACCGGCAAATATTATTGTGCCAACGGTTAGAGAACCCAATGTTTCCACGCAATAAATAACCAAGAAATAGTATTTTAGAAAATAATTGCGCATTCCAATGTGAATTCAATTTTTTTTTGTGAATTTTTAAAGGGACTATTTGAAAAACTAAAAGTAAGTCTCAATAAGACGCATAAGGTATGTGATTTATTTGAATAGACTAGGTACTCATTAATTTTTCTCCCCGATGATGAACCCAAGCGAAGAAGTATTTTCTAAAATAAAATGTTGTGCATGTAATATATTATATAATCATTACATTACATTTAACACATGTAATTGAACAATCAGCCGTAACTGTTAGTCTGACAGATTCTAACAAGTTGACATTATGGAATCCCATTACTGAGGAAATGATTTTTAATTTTATTTTAGAAATATTTGTTTTTGTTTTTTATATATATAGATGTTAAGCAAGAAAATGATATCACAAAACGAATAAGAAGACGATGGGATTATTTGAAACATCATATTTCAAATCAAAGCGAGATGCTCCTAGTGGATCCGGTGCTTCCGCTAAAAAAGGTTTTAAGTACAGAGCACTTATGTCATTTTTGGATGACAAAGATGAAGCAGTGAGGTATAACATTTTAAGATATATATGATATATGAATAAATAAATATCAACATTAATTATACTAACAAACATTATAATTTATAGAACTGGAAAAGGAGGAAAAGTAAAAACAGAAACAAGATACATTGCTTGAAGTAATTGATACTAGACAACCGGAACCTCAAGTTCGTGTACCTGTACAACCCACCGTAGTCGTAGCAGAATCATTTTTGAACTAGCTTGGAGGAGAAATGCAACAATTATCAGAGAGGAGACAACGATCACTAAGAATACGAATGCTAAATATCGTTGCAGACGAAATTAATTCAAGCGAAAATCTTTCTAATTAAAATTATGTAAGTAAATAAATACAAAAATCTATTATTATAAAGCAACCATTACAAAAACAAAAAATTATTTCATCATTTACAACTACTACAGACAAAGAGCATAATCAAAATTTACAACTGCTATAACAATAAGTATAAATATAATATAGTAAAATAATTCAAATATAAATTTGATAATATTTTTTACCATTTTTCTTTTTTAGAGACAACTACTACAAGATATTCTATTAGAGACAACTACTATATACGACATTCGTTTCGAAATAATTTAAAAAAAAAAAAAATTCATTCATTTAATTTTACAATTTGTTTATTTTTCTATACACAAATATTTATATGAAGATAGTTAAACAGAAAGGCTTAATTAATTATATAAAATTGTGTCAAAAATATTAAAATTTAATAAATTAACAATAAAAAAATATATATAAATAGCATTTATTTATTTTTTTATTACAATAATAATATTTGCATGTTAAATTTTAATTGTTAAATGAAATCAGAATTTATTTCATAAACATCGCCATATTTTTTTTTTTTATTTTTTTAATTTCATAAAAATTCAGTACCAAAATATTTGGATAAAATTAAAATTAATTCAAAAATAATTTGATTTGATTTTTTTTATATGTTGATATCATAATTAAAAATTAAATAATATTATTATGTGATATTATGAGTGATTTTATTACAAAGTTTATAAAATATTATTTGCCATTCAATAATTTGAAAATATATCTCTTAAGTTTTTCGCATCTCTAGTTGAGTTTCCACTAGTACCAGTTGTTTCCAAAGGCAGAAAATTGGTTTGTTTATCACGCCACGTTCCTCATGTTTGTGTGAAATAATTTCCGGAAGTATCCTTTTGAAGAAGCCAGTTGTGCAAACATACACGTTGTCAAAAAAAGTATCAGCATTTGGGTATAGTAAGCGCAAAAGCGTCATCAGCAACAAATACATATGGCACGTCCTTGAAGGCTTCAGCAACATCACAATTTTCAGGAATCCTATAATTATTGTTTTTAAACATTAAATTACATTGAATTTTAAATGTTAAAAAATTTTATCTTACGGTAAGGAATTTGCAAAAACTATTTTTGCAAATTCACTGTTCCTGAAAATTCCTCCAACACTTTACCGACCAGCTGCACCAATGTCGCACATAATAAAATTATACTTGTGGTCGCATAGCGCCATAATTACAATGGAAAGGTTTTCTTATAGTTAAAGTAAAATGAACCAGACTTCACAGATGCCTGCAATTTAACATATATAATTACAAAAAATAAATATAATAAATGTTGTATTATTTATACTTGAGTTGTAATATGCTTCGCGTCAAATTGGAAAATCCCAATTTGTACAAAATCCATTTCCAATATATTGAAAAGTTTCCTTATTTAATTTAGGAAACACCTTGAGTTTTAGAGCATGGCTGATAGCTCTGGTTGTATCTGCAATTATTCGGTGTACGGAAAAACATGAACATTCATATGCCAAAGACAAACTTTGGTGTGACTCTCATGTTGCTAGATATCTGAAAAGCTTTTTTTATTTATTAATTATAATGAAAAATTAAATTTATATGTTAATGTTACCTTAATGTTATGAACAAACGAGAACTAGCGCTTATAGACTCTCTCAGAACAGTTTGTTTAGTAATAGTATAGGAGCTAACAGTCGCAACAGTTTCTCGAAGTTTGAAAAGCTCATTCGCATATAGCTCTTAAAAAGTTTGGCGTCACCTATATTTTTAAGTGATTGTACAACTGTTGTATGAGCACCACTTTCATCTCTTTCCTTATGGCCGAACATAAAAACGCCTTTTTCTTTTTGGTACATATTTCTCGTCTGCACTACTAGTACCACTACTTAACACACTATTCTTTTAATGGCAATTAATTACAGTGCCGACAATTTCTTCATTTTGATTTTAAATATCTACTGCAATTTTAAATATATATTGCAATTTTATAATATTTTTATAATAACACAAAAGTTTTAACTTTATACATAAATATAAAAATAAATTTAAATTTAACTGCAATATAATATTTAAGAAATATATTAAAATTATTTTTCTAGTTATTTAGAATTATGTTGTTATTAAAATATTATGTTATTAAGATATTAATTAAATTACTAAAAATTATTATTTATGTTTTAATAATTGTAAATATATATTAAAAAATTTACAACAAATTGAGAATATTTTTTTTTAAAATAAAACTTCAAATTTTACATAAACAAAAAAATCGGAATGTCAAAATGTTTCAAAATCTCTTACAGTGGTGGAAAATTTTATCTCTTTCTATGCTGTCTCTTTTCATTTTTCAGTCTCCATAACTTTTAAAAAGACTAGAGCCGTAACCATAATAGGATTAAAGACTTAACCTAGTGTCAAAAAAAATTTGTTAAGTCAACGAAAATTTTACAAAAATTAAGGGATAACGTAAGCAAACCATAATAGACTTTTGCTTATGTCAATTTTAACGTCAAATACATATTGACATATTATTTTCTATTTGAATTTGAAAAAATATAAAAGTGAACAAAATGAACAATATGAAACTTTATAATAATTTCAATAATTTAAATAAACTGTTTATTTTATTAAATTCTCTAAAAACTACAAATGATATAAAGAATTTATTAAATAAACAATCAAGACGGTCGTGTAGTGTGAGAGAAATAAATCGTGATAGAAATATGCATGGTTTTTACAAAGTAACATTTTTAAAGATAAAAGAGTTGGATCCGCAACAATTTTTTATATATACTAGAATGACGCCAGAAATATATAATTTATTATTAAATTTATTGAAGCCATATTTCACAAAAACTTCGATACGAATGTCGGGTCGCTATAATTTTGTTGCAAGGATTTTCTGAAATATGTATACATTATTATATATTTTAAAAACTTTTTTTTTAATATAGATATTTAACACTAGGTACTTCGTTTCAAAGTTTAGCTTGGTCTTTCAAACTTGGTAAAGAAACAATCAGGTGCATAGTACTTGAGGGTACAGAATGTATATGGAAAATTTTATCACCTACGTATGTTTCGGAACCAAATTGCGAAGATTTCAAGCTAATTTATGAGGAATATTTGAATTTGTGGAACAAGCCTAATTGTATAGGCGCAATTGATGGCAAACATATTGCCATTAGATGCCCACCGAAATCTGGAAGCCAATTCTTTTGCTACAAAAAATATTTTAGCATCGTATTAATGGCAGTATGTGATGCTAAGTATAGATTTGAATACATCGATCTGGGATCTTATGGTAGCCAGAGCGATGGAGGTACGAAATCGTTATTTATTTTTTTATTTTTTAATAATTCATAAATAGTATATGTATATTCCAAATTTGCAGTTTCGGAAAATGATTATTGGCAAATAAACTTCCACTTCCAATGCCAAGAAAGTTTCCAGGAACCAACAATACATTGCCACATTTTTTGTAGCAGATGTAGCCTTTCCATTAGGTGTAAATTTAATGAGGCCGTATCCTGGCACTTTGTAGTATTGAAAACAGTTTTGGAATTCTTGTTGCGTGATGGCGTATTTTATTAACCACCATAAATGCAATGCCTGAAAATGCTGAAAAAATAATTTTGGCTTGTATTGCATTACACAATTTTTTATTATTAATTTTAATTGTTCACTTCTTATTTCAATAATTTTATTAAACATTTCCCCTTTAAATTTATCTTTAATATTTGTGGGCAGATTTTCCATCATAGACAACATGGTTTTCATAAATAATTCATCCGATGGATCTATTTTATGTTGTTGAACAGGAGCAGCTAATTGTTCCTGAAATTTTTTTAATGTTCCACCGAATTCATTACATAATTCATCAAATTTTTTATTTTGTTTTGATGAACTCTTTGGTGGTATTGAAATTGATTCCTCAAAAAAAATATCATCCATGGTTTCAGTATCAAGGTCAATATTCTGCTGGTCATTAATTAGTGGATCTTCAGATGAAGAATTTGTGTTGCACCTGGTTCTGCATATAAATTAAACAAATAAAAATTAACCAATGATTTTGTTGTTGTTTTTTTTTTAACTTAACGACGTGGCTGAATGGAATCCTTAATAAAAATCATGGATTGGAAATATATCCATTCATCATAATTAATATGACCACTGCCAGATGGAGTTTCTTTTTTTTTAAGCTCCTTACCAAATTTTTCTCTCAACATTTTCCATTTGGTTTTACATTCTTTAACTGTAATAACACATTATTAACCTATGATGGCAAATACAATATTTTTTTTAACTTACTACTTCTTCCTGTTTTTTCAGCAATATCCTGCCACGAGTTCTCCTTTTTTATTTTGTTAAAGTAGCACGGATGCAACTTATCATATAAAAATTTGTGCTCCTGAACACAATTTATTAAAATTTCCATAAATTCATTTTTATCTTGTGACTAGGGTTTCTGGACTGTTTTTAACAGTAACAGTAAAACAGCTGTTTTTTTTTGAAAAAAGTGATAAACAGCAAACAGCTGTTTTTACTGTTTTTCATTTATTTAAACTTAAATTTGAAAAATCCAAGAAGGCATAGATTCTTTGAAAATATCAAATTTTATTTGAATTTAGCAACAACAAATTAGCAAAACTGTGAAAATTTATAAATGACTAAAAGGGACGGACTAGATTTTTCTTCTCTTTCAAACACATTTATTGCTTTTTTTATTTAGACTTTGCTTTTTTTTGGCTCCCACACTTTTTGAGAAATATTATTTTTTCAATAAGTTAGAACGAGATGGAAAACTTATGCTTTGTCCATTATTTCTATATCGTTGAAATGCATTTCAATTCAACTTCCATAAAGTTTAGTTTAGTTTAAATAAAAGATTGAACTTTTTTGTATCGTACATTTTGCATGAAAATTCAAACGAATTCACTATTGGTAAGTAAAAAATTATTTTGTTATTTTTTAACATTTCCACTTTTTTAATACCGTTTATAATCTTAGTAATGTCTGTCTGGGATTATGCAACTAAACGAAAAAATTCAATTACGAAAGATTTAGAAGGACGATGTCAGCATTGCAACAAAATTATCAAGAAACTCTACTACTACCTTAAAAAATCATTTAAAAAGCCACGGAATCTCTTTTGAAAAGGCAGCTGAATCGACTACATAAAATTATGAAAATTGCTATAACAAAAGTCGAAAAACTTCCTAGAGTATTTTATAATTGAAGTATTATTATAAAAAGTAAAAAGAAAAAGTATGATTTAAAGCATTCAATAAAATCGTGCTTTATATATTAAAAAATTTAACTTGAACATTTATTAAACATGAAAAAACAGTAAAATAGCTGTTAACAGCTGTTTTTTCAAAATTCTAAAACAGCAAACAGCTGTTTTTTAAAAACTATACTTGTGACATTTTTTAATTTTTTTTTATATAATGATTAATATGAGCACAATTTTTTTACTATTATAATTGAAAACTGTATTTCAAATAAAAACAATTTATGTTTAAAAATTTATAAATATTTTTATTTGACAAATTTCAAATATTTCAAATATAAATTTATAAATTTTGACAAATTATATATTTGAAATTTTGAATAAATATTTGAAATTTGTCAAAATTTCAGAAAGAGGGAGAAAGAGCGCTCGTTGATAGCTCCGTTTCTTAAGTTTCTGAAGTCAACGAAACCGAAAAATGACTTAACAAAAAGTTGATTAATTATATTATGGTTTGCTTCATACAATTTATATGAAAGCACTCATTTCCTTAAGTCTAATTTGACACTAGGTTAAGTCGTTAATCCTATTATGGTTACGGCTTATATCTGTTTCTATTACATTATTTAGGATTTATATTTTTACAAAAACTAGAATTTTTATGAATTTATAATTATTTTTTTATTACAATCTTCTGAACACAGACTCTATACCAGTAAACATATTATTAGTTTTTCTTATTTGTTAAAAAAGTTAAAAGTTAAAATAATTTTTCATAATTATTTTATTTAACTAACAATCTACATATGTATTTAAATGATTATTATTTATTTTCATTATTTTTGAACGTTATAGATATAGATCAACTGCAATATGTCTGTTTTTAGAGCGTTTATTTTATCATCTGGACCTTTTTTTAACTCAATCTTCAATATCAAAATAAATGGATCTGTATCTTCAGTATCTTTATTTTTTTCGCTAAGTCTTCCAAATTGTTCTATTATTTTAACTTCAGCTTTAGATGTTGTCGTTACTGATTTCCTTTTTCTGGATTGAGTTGACACTGGAGATTTAGTTGAAAGTTGAAGCTTCAATAGATGAACAAGAAAATTTTCCGATGATAAACCAACAATTTCTGGATCATTAGCATACTCATCAAATAGTTGTTGGAATGATGACGATGAAGTAGAATTGTCTGATTCCATGACAAAATTACTGGTTGTTGGTCTACAATATTACATATATACACAATTATTATTTATTAATTATTATTTATGTTATTAACTTATTCTGAATCTGTAATATTTTTTTAAAAAAACTACATTTCTTTGAGCGACCACTCAGAATAAGGTTTCGCTGCACTGTCACTTTTAGTTTTTTGGTTTTTGGTTTTAACTTAAATATTGCTTTTAAATTTTCCCAAAGCTTCTGACATTCTTCTTCCAAAAATAATTAATTAATTAAATATGTACACAATATATGTATAAATATCTTTTAATACTTGTTAATCGTACAGCATCTCCTATTTCATTCCATGTTTTTAATTTTAAACAATTATTTTTATAGTGTATGAGTATGACCCAAGTCATACAAAAACTATCTTGCAATTTTCGATACTTCTAAAATTAACTTTCCTTCCATTTCTATTCCTAAAAATTATATTTAAAATAAGCATAAAAATTTGGTGAATTTAAATTTACGTACGTTACAAAAAATATGAACTGAACATATTTTTTGTATTACATCATAGAGTAAATAATTTGAAGAGGATTCAACGCAAAAATTTTCAAAAAAAAAACTAAAAACTAGGTACCAGAGCCTTAGCATATATATAGTAAAACTAAAGGAAAGAACAAAGAAGAATAAATTTATTTCTCTTTTTAAAAAATATGTAGAGGGAAAAAACAAATGTAACTTGTAATTGTTTTGAATTGCATTTTATATTTATAATTGCGTATTTACAATTTACACTCATATATTATTTTTTTGTGCAATTTCTCACTCTACATAAAGTATAGATTTTTTTTATTAAAATAGTGATATAATTTGAAATGAAAATATATAAATTATGAAAGTATTCGTACCGAAAATTTCTTTAATTTAAATTTGAAAAAGAATTTTATTTTATATTTTCAAATCTACTGGACTTTCGCAGTATTTTAGAATATTTTAGGGGTCTGCTAATTAATAAATGTGCGAAATTTCTGTGTTGTCGGTTAAAAGTTGATTTATAATTTTAAATGTGATGTAACGACAAATTTATACAATCACGAACAACCTCATCGATCGCCGATTCCATATATAATTATATCTTTAAAATAATAAATTCTTTATACAATCATAAAATTCAGTATTTTCAATAAATAAATATATAAAGATTAAAATAAATTTTAAAGATTAAAATTTTTTAAGAAAATCTTTTGTAAAATTACATACATATTTTTCATACTGACGCTCATAAATCATCTTTTAACCGACCCCTAAAATATTGAAAATATAAAATAAAATTCTTTTTCAAATTCAAGAAATGTTCGGTACGCATACATTCATAATTTATATATTTCATACACATGATTCATGAATACAGTTGTATGAATGTCTCTCGGATCATCATGACCATAGAAGAAAGAAATTTACTCTATGTCTGGACTGAGAATTTTATTATATATACTACGATTTTGGTACCCAGTATCATTTTTGAATTTTACACTTTTCTTCTGCTTGAAGCTTCTTCAAATTCTTTATTCTATTATTGCATGTACCTAAAAAAAAATGTTTATGTTTCTTGAAGTTTCGTTGTTATATAAATTAATAATTTTTTTTTTATTAGATGAACCAACAAAAAAAAATATATATGCATTTGTGTTTCTTGACGTTTGTTTTTTATTTGATTGACGTATTTTTGAATTTTCAAAAAAACGCCGCACAAAAGTTGAAGTTGGACCAACTTTTTCAGAGAGACAAAAAAATTGGAAAATGAAAACTAAAAAATCAGAGAAATTTATATTTTCATATAAAAAATATGTGCTGACACGAGTGCTTCGATGAAACAATGAATTTACTTTAATGATAAAAATAATATCTAATAATATCTAAATAATATTTTCATTATGTCTTGATGAGAGCACAGCTAGCCACTTTTTTATAAGAGGTGCAGATAAAAATCTCCAAATTTATGAAGAACTGTTAATTCAAAAACTCTTCATCATACCACAAATAGCTCTGACATTTTTAATGCTTCTTGGAATAGTTTTACAGATTTTGAATTATCTCCTTCATTATTATGTGGAATAGCAACCGACGGTGCAAAGGCTATGGTATGTAATAAAATAGGATTTTTATGTATTTTAAACAAGAATATGGCGGAATTCAATATCGATTCATCAAATTTGTATATTTTTCATTGCCTGATTCACCAGGAAAATCTTTATTCCCAAATATTGCAAATGAACAATGCGATGGATGTCGTTATCAAAATAGTAAATTTAATACGATCACATGCAACAAGTCATCGAAAATTCCAACAATATTTAATCGAATTGGATAGTGAATATGGTGATTTAGTTTATTTTAGCAAGGTTAGATGGCTGAGTCGCGGTAAATGTGTACGAAGATTTCTGGACTAAAAGATGAAATAGATTTATTTTTAAAAATTGAAAATCGAACATTTCCAGAATTAGCTGATCCCTATTGATTGATTTGTACTTTTTAATCGATATATGTGAACATCTTAATAAATTGAATATTGAACTTCAAGGTGAAAACATATTAATTGTCACCTCTTGTCGCGTATTTAAGTTGAAATTATGTTTGTGGAAAAACCAATTAATGGAAAATGATGCTACACATTTTCATGAACTTAACAATTTTCACGTTGCTGATAAAGACGTGAAAAAATACGCACATTATGTTGAAAATTCGGTTAAAGAATTTGATTTGCGATTTAAAGAAATAAAAAATTATGAGAAAAATTTCAGAAACTTTTATATCACTATTTACTGTTCATGTCATAACAGTGCCATCTGAACTTCAAATGGAAATTGTTCATTTACAATGCCTCGATGGTTCAATTAAAATATTTTCAGAATACGATGATAGTATCAAAATTGAATTTTATAAAAAAATTATATTGGAGACGAAATATCCAAATTTGATTGGATATTCGTAATTCATACATGCAATACGAATAATATATGCTTTCGGCAGTTCCTATCTTTGCGAATTCTCTTTTTCTAAAATGAAAATTTGTAAGAATAAAACTAGGACTAGATTACTTGATATAAATATGGAAAACCAGCTCCGTATAGCTACCACAAAAATTGAAATTGACTTAGACTTAATATATAAAAAAAAGGATAAGCAACTTTCTCATTAAAAAAAACTACTACCAAAAATAATTATTATTGCCAAAACTTAAATTTAAATTGTTTGTATTCAATTTAAAATATTATTTTCTATATAGTTAATAATTATTATATTATTTTTCTAGTTATCTGTTATTATTATTTCTATAGTTTTTTTAACAATGTTATATGTTATATGTTATTTTTATACATATATTTTAGTTTTTTTTTTAAAAAAAAAAGAATTATGAAATGGTTGTGGCTCTTTTTTTTTACATTTTCAAATGTGGAATGTGGCTCCAAAATTAATTTCGGTTAAGCATGCCTGGCGTAAGCAATATGAGAATTTTTATTCTGTGAGAATTCTTATTATGCTCTTCGAAAATACGCGTTAAAATTTTGTAAAATGCTGAAGCAATGTCGTTTCCTGATCTTCTAGAAGTGTACTCCGTGCCTATGCTACAATAAACAATTTTCGTTGTGGATAAATGTGCAGTCAGATTATAAACATTTAGCTTGGATAAATAAAAATTCTCACCGATGTCAGTACGTAGACAAGTATGATAACATTTTCTAAATCAAAGCAAATGATTGGAATATCACCATCCTTGTGGACAACTTTTGCACATCTTATAAAGTTTTTTTTAATTCTAAATGTAATGTTTGCTCATCTCTATAAGTAATAATTGGTGTATCTTCATGGAAATCCAAATTAAATTTTGTCATGAAAATGTGTATATAAAAACTTTCCTTTATTAAGCATTTGTTGGCAGCTTCACGGTTTGCTTTGTAGAGACCGTATACATTTTCGATACATTTAAATTTCTATCCAGATACTTTTTCTGCTATCGAGAACGATGATAGTGTGACTCTACACATGGAACAGATTAGATATGCGCCATAATACCATCTGTATCTTTTTCAGAAATTTTTCTTGATTATTTTTTGTTTGTGCCTGTGGCAGGTGGATAAAAGAAACACGAAAAAAAAAATTATAATGAGCAAAAACAGATTTTATTAAATTGATATACCTAATCATAAAAACACAAAAACATATAAATCGTAGGAAAAATTGAAATTTATAAAAGTTATAGATAAGGCGCTTTCAGAGCGAACAAATTACCTTTACAAACTGTCGCTTTGAAGCATTATGAACCTGAACCGTGATTCTTTTCTTTAAAGTTCTGGCAGTAGTTTGGTAATGAAATTATGTTTACCATCTTGATTTAACTCATAGTAATTTTGGAAAATTAATTCACGATCGGATTTAAATAAATTTGAACAATATTTAATTTTCATGTTTTTTCACAATACTTAGTATTTTTTATTTCTTTTTGTGGTGCAAGTTTGCCACGTCCATTTATATGTTCTTTCCCAGCTTGATATTTTATCTTCCGAATCTGAGATTTCCTACTTTTAATTTGAGGAACATGTTTACTTATTTTCTGCCATGTTTACTCTAGCTGGAGTAATGATTCCATCAGTATTACTGTCATGCACATTAATCTCGACAAGTATTTCTTTTTCGTTATTTGCAGAAAATTTTGAACAGGTAGTGGAAGGTACAATATTGCAATTGTTTTATTGCAGAAATTATTTAGTATCAGAAATCACAAGAAAAATTGCTTCCTGTATATCTTTTAAGCAATTAGATTCACCTATTTTATATGCTATAATAAATGGACATATTTTTGTAATAAACTTACCACAAAAAAAACACGTCAAATTTACCTTTAATTTAACATTTTAAATGATTTATATTATATATATACCATTAACACACAACTGGTCAAATTAAATTTTAACAACCGAATACCGAATGCTATTAATATTAATTTGGTATATAAAAACGCGGCAAAATAAAATTGAATATTGAAACCCAAAATTCCAAGGTTCTAAGTGATTTTAACAAAATTTTAAAGTACTATCTATGGAAACATTTTAGCACCTTGCAATTCTTGGCTTCTTACAAAATATTGCAGATAGAACATTGTCGATATGTTTACATATGTCGACAAATCATCATAAAATTAGTATAAATAATTGATATCAAAAATAATTTATGTGAAAATTTAGTTAGAACCCAAGCAGAAATTTCTGACTATTGTAGTAACAAAACTAAGAACTTAAGTCACACTGTGGTTAAATTTTATAATTTTTGTGTTAATAAAGTAGTTCTGATTTTAATGTGACACTTTAACCAATATTTTACGTTACAATTACTTGTAAAAGCAATATATCTTTATAGTAACAAATTGGTATCTTTTGTGTCCTGAATGTTACCAAAAGCGATTATTTTTAGTTTCAAAAACTGATATGTTACTATTAAATGTAACCAAATATTTGTGTCTATCATAAAATTTGTGTCTATCATAGTAAAGTTTTAGCAAAGACAAAAAAATGTAACACAGCCAACTTCAATTCCTAAATCATCAAAATATTTTTATTTTTTTTTGTTAATATCATAAATTTCAAAATTCAAAGTAGTTTTTTCGTTTTAATTCTGGTCATTATTGTGTTAAAATTGGATATTGAAAATAAAAGTTAGATTATACAATAGTAAAATTTAAAATATGGCAGATAAAAAAGGAATAGGTGCCCTAATTTATAGATTTAATCTATAAAGTTATAGATTTTGTAAGACGGAATCTTTTGTAAAAAGAAAGTTCATCAAAATTTTCGAAGTATTCATTTCGATTATATATCTTCCTAGGAATTTCTACTTGTAATAATTCTAATATTTCTACATCGTCTTCTAACAAATCCGGCAGTTCGAACTCCATAATAATAAAATATTTTTTTGGCTTTTAAATTTTTTTTAAACTTTTTTTTTTGTTTCCTTTTATTTTTCAATCAAAATTGCCAGAAAAATAATAATTTTTACATTTACTATGTCACTTCAACTTCAACATAACCTATAAGCACATCATAAATTACTTATGATCTACTACATCCTCCACTTAAGTTATGTGGAACTTAACGAGATTTATATTCTACTTTTACGTTGGTGCAAACCGGTAAGCACAACTTAGACATTTAAGTTGAACATAAATAGTTATGATGCGATTCAGCAAATGGGCCTTAGTAAATTAAAATAAAAAAATAGTAAAATACTGAAATTAAATTTAAATTTTTATAAGATTTTTTTTTAAAAAAAAAGGAATAAAAATTTTTTTTTAATTGTTTGAATTAATTATAACAGTGATTGAAAAATGAAATGCAAACTGTGTAATTTGAAAGTTGAAAGACAAGACTTTAAAGTTCAATGCACTGTTTTTTGCATTCAAAATGTGCAAAAAAAGAGAACAGTGACTCCGAATTATTAATAGCAGCTAAGCAAGGTTATATATGTTGTAGTTGTACAGCAATAAGAAGAAAGTTCAATATGTTAAATAACTGGCCTATTCCACCAACACCAATTAAATCAGCTGTTATTAATATAAACAATAGTAATGACGTTGGTGTTGGTATTGTACCGTTAAATATCTGGTTGACATATTTAATTCGCCGCTGACGTCAGATAAGGCTGAGGTAACTCTCTCTATGCTGTACAGTGAGATATTGAATCTCAAACAAATAAATGCTGATGCTCTCACTAAAATTAAAATTCTGGAAGAAAAGAATAATACTCTATCTAATAAAGTTGTCTTCTTAGAATCAACAGTAATTTTTTTGGTACAAAAACAAAGGAACCGCTCAATTGATATTGTTGATATGCCAAATACATCCGAAAAATTAAATGAAAATATTATTAAACTTTTTCTAATGGGATTGGTGAAACAAGAACAAATTTAAATTTGTTTGGATTAGAAACGCATCTATATTAGTCAGAATAAAGGAAGGTGATGAAGTATTAAAAATAAAAACTTTTGAGGATCTTTCTAAATTAGATACCTAAATATAAAATTTTAATTTTTAATATTAAATAACTTATGTCAAATACAAATTTACAAAATAATTATTTAGATCTTTTTGATATATCTTTCGGTAATATTGACATTACTTCCTTAAATTCTGAAAAATTTAATTGTTTATGTATAGAATAGATCATTCTAATGTTGATTTAATTTCAGGTTTTTCAACTATTCACCAAAATATTCGTAGCTTAAGACAGAATTTTGATTTATTCTACTCTCATCTCACATCTCTTACACATTTACCTGATCTCATATTTCTTTCTGAAATATGGATATATGATTTTGAAATTTCAAATTTTAAAATTCCAAATTATATTTTTGCTGCATCATGTAATAATTCATATTGCGCTGGTGGTATTGCAGTTTTTTATAGAAGTGATTTAGATTGCCATATTGATATTAATATGTCTAACTTAAATAGTTGTGATTTAATTAGTGTTAATTGCATTACTGCTGGTGTTTCTTACTGTTTTATTGCTGTATACAGATTACATAAATGCAGTGTCAATGCCTTTTTGGAGGAGTTCTCTGTTTTTCTGGAAAATCAAACTTGTAAGAACTTAATCCTTCTATGTGATTTTAATATTGACCTTTTGTCTTATACAAATGATGTTGATTGTTTTCTGTCTGTTTTTCTGTCAGTTATGTCATCTTTTTTACTGCAAACTGTAGTTCATGTCTGGATCATATATTTATTAGATTAAGCAGAAACAATTTCATTAACTACAAAGCAGCTATATTTGATTTAAAATTAAAATTAACTGATCACTGTTTAACTAGTATTCAATTTAATCATAATGTTAATAAAAAAACACAATTTATTTCCAATAGCAATAAATTTAAACATTTAAAGCCGTGGATGTCCTTAGCATTGCTAAAGAAAGTTAGAAGAAAAAATCAAATTCATGTTTAATAATTCTAGACTTAAAAATTACTATATAAAATTGTGTCGTGATTTAAAAACAGAAATTTATAAAATTAGAGATGATTATTATGGTAATAAATTAGCTCAAAATTCTGGTAACTCTAAAAAAGAATGGCAAGTGGTAAATTAAATTTTGCATCAAAACAATTCAAATGTTGACATCACTATAAAGAATGATAATAGTTTTACTTCTAATCCACTAGATGTTGCTAATTTTTTTAATAATTTTTTCTCTAATGTGGGTTGCAATTTCAGTAGCACTGCAAATGATAATAATTTAAATTATTGTCATAGTGACTACAACATTAAACAAGAATCATTTCAACCTACAAGTTTCTTTTTTGATAGTTTTTCAGCTATTGAAATTAATAAAATCATTTCTTCTCTAAAATCATCTAATTCAGAAGGTTATGATAAAATTTCTAGTAAAACAATTAAAATTATTTCTTTTAGTGTAAAAAAAGTGTAAAACCTTAAGTGTAAAAAAAGGGATATTTCCGGAGTCACTAAAGATTCCTGACAAATAAGACTCAGTAATTTAAATTTAAAATCAAACTGGATAAAAACCACATAAAAAACAAAACATCTCATCAGTGTACTAGGAATCCTTAATATATTCTTGGAAACAAAAGTTGGAAAAAAAGCTTGTACACCTTGTATTTTTGAATACAAAAATAAAACTATTTTTATAATAAATCTAATAATATTTCATATAAATAAATATGTAGTCAATTTTATTTTCATATTTTAGGAACATGAAAGTTTTTCATTGCAATGCAAGACATAAATATCTACTAATATGAAAAATTTATGATACTTATTTTTATTATATGAAATACAGTATATTGATTTAGATATATGTATGTAAAGGAAAACACATTCGTAATTTTAAAATTCTGGAACAGTTTATGCTGACCGACTAAATCCTAAATAAATTATTTAACAATTCTTATTTAACAATTCTTGTAAAAAGTACAAATTTAAATTTTAAAAAATTGACAACATCGTATTTTGTGATTACGTATTTAGTTCAGAATATCGTCATGTTCGTTGAATAATAATAAATTTTCTGAAAACTGGCGATTATGAAACTATAAAACATAATTTGTTTCATGTATTTTCAAAGTTTTAAAATTTTTAATAATTGGAAGTTTAATTGCGCAAAAAGTTTTAATTTTTAATGGAACTAATTTAGGATAGTATAATTATTTTCTAAAAAATTATTCAAATAAATGGAGGCTATTTTGTTTCTCTAAATGTAATTCTATTTAACTAATGCATAACCACAACGAATAATTGCAATAAACCATATCCATATTTCATCATATTACATAATTTCATAAATTATGATTTATTTGGTAAGTTTACTTTTTTAAAAGGTTTAAATAAAATTTTATATATTTATTATTAATTTATCTTTATAGATTTACATAAAAAAATCATTCATTTAAATATATGTGTATGTGTACATTATATTTATATACATGGTTTGCACTCCAAATTCACCCTTTTGCAAATCAAATTCATCCTTTTACAAATCAAATTCATCTTTTACAAATCAAATTCACCCTTTTGCAAATCAAATTCAACTTTTTGTAAATCAAATTAAACCTTTTGCAAATCAAATTCAACTGGCGAGTCGAATGTTAAAAAAAACGGCAACTCGTTGCTTATTATTTTGCTTCATTTGGCAGCACAGCTGTTTTTGACATTAATTTTGAAGTTTTTATTTAAATTTTTTGAATTTTATTTTTAAGGTGTAGTATTTTTAATTGACATTAATTTAAAGTTTTCAATTTTGTTGTACATATTTTGTTATTAAACAATAAAGTTTAAAAATGAGCAGCGTAGAATACTTTTATTCAGATAATGAAAGTGATAGTGAAAATAAAAAAAAAATCGCAAGATCCTTAGGGAAAACTCAAATCCACTGGACTTACCGTTACCGAACAACATGTAATTGTATTATAATATTAAATGTTCTTATTAATTAAATTGATTTAAGTTTTTAGGTTTATACAATATTTCCGTTTGTCAACGGAAACATTTATACTTTTTTTATTAAGGAAAGTAGAAGACAATCTGAATCCAAGAATTAGATCTACAGCTGTGCCTCCAATAAGAAAACTGGCTGCTTCCTTGAGATTCTTTCCTGAAGGAGGATATCAAAAAGTTGTTGGTAATGATTTTACTGTTGGTGTTTATCAGTCAGAATTTTCTAGGGTATTAACGGAAATTCTTAATATTTTTGAAAAAAAAAAAAAAAAATCCAGAAATGGACTAAGCCTCAAATACATTCAGCAAAAAGTGAGAAAAAGTGAAAAAGTGAAAAAATTTAAAATGTTGTTTATATGACAACTCCCCTAGGAAGAATAATTATGAACTAAATAAAAGCTCTTTTTGTTGTAAAAAGCTATTAATATTTTTTTGAAATTTGATTTTATACTTGACACATTATTTTATAAAAAATAATTATTTTCATTCGGTTTGGTTTTTATATTTATGATTTATCATATTTGAAATTGATTTATCATATTAAATGTCAAATGTAATTCATTTATCATATAGTAAAACCATTTGTTTATCATATACCCAAACCTTTATTGATATTTATCATAAATTTTTACCTTTTTCTGAAGCTTTTTCTGAAACCTACCGGGAAAACTATGCAAATGTTTATATGTGTAGTGTTTTAAAGCTTCCACTTTTTTAAAGCTTGAATGTTTTGAGCTTTTTCCGTTTTCACTATATGAAAAATGAAAGGGATTGATATAAATTTTAATGGAATGAAAAGCAACAAAACATAATTTTCAAAAAGTGGCACTTTTTGTTACTTTTTGCTGAATGTATTTGAGGCTTAATTCTAGTTTTTCTCCTTTCATTCGTGTTATTTTTTTTTAAATAATTAGTGGATCCCTTCCTTGTTTCTGTATCTGTTCTAATGTTTTTGTTTGCCTTTCCAAAAACGATCTCCGTTCATCTTCAAATTTATTTTTACTATTTTGATTTCTAGTCTGTATTGTTGGCCTAGGTATTGGATGGTTAAGTTCTTGCTCAACATTATGGAAATCATCCTCCTCTATCATTATTTCATCCATTTCTGAATTCAATACCGAATCAGTTATTGGTCGTGCTGGAATGGATGGATGATGATGTTAATGGAGTTGCTGGTCCATCAACATCATTTGATGGAGTTGCTGCTCCATCAACATCATTTGATAACATTTGATTATATTATTGATGTCGGTACATCAAAATCCTGCCCGCCCTTGAGGAGCAACAACTTTATCTATTTCCATCAATCTGATGACTTGATTTTCCAAATCGGCAAACGAGTATTGACGATAAGGTCCACTACCAGTTGCAATTATCTCCTTTTTATTGGTAGGCAGTCAATTTTTTTATATTAAATAATTAAATCTATAATCTTTCCATACCTATAAAAAAACTATAATAATACCAAAGAAATATTATAAGAAAATAAAAAATGTACTAACTTTAGCCCAACCGTCAACTTCATGTAAAGGTGGTCCTAGTGAATTTAATTTTGTAGTTAATTCCGTCCAAATATTTTTTGTTTCACTTTTGGATAATAATTTTCCTTTCGCAAATTCAACATTTTTCTCCATAAATGTTACCATACATTCAAATTGTTGTTGATTAGTCATTTTTTGCCTTCACAAATAAAAGAAACAGTATTTTTTTATTATATTTTATTTTTATTTTATTTATTAACCAAACAAGGTAGAAGGTACATGTATAATATTTACATAGTATTCTTATATATAAGCATTTTCTTAAAAATAATAATAACATGAATTACAACTTCTAAATCTTATCTAAAAATATACTAAATTAAATTAAATTTAGTTTATTTTATAAACTATACATGTATACATATAACATGTATATACATACAACATATTAAATTTATGTTATTGTCAAAATTTGCAAATTAATAAGCGTACAATTTCTAAATTCTCAGATTATATAGGTTAGTTTAGTATGGATTGAAGATTTTTTGTGTTACTGAGGATGAGTAAAGAGTGTAATATGTGTTGAAAACCCTACTACATCTTTAATAGGCTCGTTACGACCATATTCAGTACGGTGAGAATATTCGAATAGTGTTTTAGTAACTCTCGTTTGTCTATTATCATTTAATTTAATTTTATTTCATATGATTTTTACTTTTATATTATTTCTTAAAACATCGAAAGTAAAACAGGAAGTTAATATAATTCTCCTGGACGATACGGGGGACAAATTAATTAGTGAAAGTCTATAAGTGTAAGATGGTAGATTCTCATAATCTCTGGGGTTATATCGTTCTCTCAAAGCAGAGAGCATGAACTGTTTTTGAATTTATTCAATTCTATCACTGTGTACTAGAAAAGCAGGGTTCCAGATTTGACAGGCATATTCTAAGATGGGTCGTACGAGTGAACAGTATAAGAATTTGGTGACCCATATATTACTAAATTCTTTAGGTCTTCTTGTGATAAAACCGATCATTTTGTTAGCTTTCGCAATTATTTTGTCATGGTGTTTAATAAAAGTAAGCTTGCTATCAAGAATTATACTAAGATCCAAGATTTGGTCAACGCGATTAAGCAAAGTCTCATTAAGATAATAATTAAAATATTTCTTTTGCGAGAGAAGGTGATTACTTGGCATTTTGAAATATTAAGGTATAATCTATTAATTTTACAATTATTTTTTATATAAAATAACAATAACCATGCTCTTAAGTGAATAAAAAAAAATTAAAAATCTGTTATGTTTACATTAAAAAAAAAAAATATTTGACGTTGAAAATAAAATAATTTCTAAAAAATTAAAAAAAAAAAAAATTGTAGTGACGAGTGCATATTATATAAATATTTCTATGTACTTTTCTATATTACACTTATATATTTTAAAATTTCCCTCCAAATAAAGCGGAAAGAGATCGTACAGAAGTCGGAGTTGCTTCCTATATAAAATTCCGAAAACTGTACGATTTAGCGGAACGAAAACTGAATGTTTTCGTACATATAGGCGTATCAAAATTTGAAAACGAAACGTAACGCCAAAGAGTTCTGATTTCTTACAAACAAATCGTATAGTTATCTTACCGCCAAATCGGACAGTTTGCGTAACGACCAAGCGTTCAGTAATCGTAGTGTATTTTATACAAATTCGGACAGTTTGCGTAACGACCAACCGTTCAGTAATCGTAGTGTATTTTATAAAAATTCGGACAGTTTGCGTAACGACCAAGCGTTCAGTAATCGTAGTGTATTTTATACAAATTCGGACAGTTTGCGTAACGACCAAGCGTTCAGTAATCGTAGTGTATTTTATATTCTGAAATTGATTAGGAAAATAAAATTTTTAATGTTTATTGTAATTTTTTTTAATGTTTGTTTTATTGTATAATTTAAATAAAAAAATTAATTAAATATCACTGAGGATTTGATTAACCTCTTACATTGCAGTTGTATATAATTTAATTATTTTGTTTTCATTACTAATTATAATTTTAAATTAAAATTAGGATTTAATCCCACCTAACTTAATATTTATAAAACAAAACATATAGGATTTAATTCCACCTAACTTAATACTAACAAATATATATATTAAAGAAAACATAGGATTTAATTCCATCTAACTTAATACTACCAAACTTTTATATATTATAAAAGTAAAAAAAATAATAATGTATAATCTAGTTAGTTGGTTCCAAGTTCCAATGAATTTTTTGTGGATTTTAAATATTTTCTCCTCCTATCCTTAGCATGAGCAAACCAAGTTTTCATAACCAATGTTATGTCCACCGTCCTAGCATTTGGAAACTTTTCAATAGCACTTTCTAAAATAGATAGTACAATTGTAAAACGTTTTAAAATCGTTTAGTTTATATAAAATCCACCTTTGATTATTTGCATTACTTTGAATGCATGTACTGGTATATTTTGTTTTTGGCCACACCAAGTAAACTGACAGGCAACATCATTGGTCATAATGGATTTAAGGCAAGATCTAATATATTTATCAAGAGATATATCCGGAATTGACTTAAAAACATTGATCTAAAAAGTTGATTAATAATAAAAATCATAATAGTTTATTTCAAATGAAAAATATTTTACCAAGGATTCCTCAAAATCTGCAGATTTTAATTGCTCATCAAATTCCTCGAAAGAATCTTTGGTCGACCTAGGAATGTCAAGAATAATATTTTTTCTGGCAGTGCTTGAATTACATGAACAAGATGTTTTTGTTTTTTCTTGAAGCTCACGTCTCAAGTATTTAACTTCTTTTATAAGAGATTTCAATAGGTCTATTACCACGCCATTTTGCTCGCCAAAATCTACATTTTCAAATGAAGACGAATTGGAAGTTGATGTAGATGTAGATATAGATTTTTTGTTGATTTGATGCAAGTGTTGTGAATGTGTTTCTTCATTACTTTTTGATGTCTGATATGGTTTATAGTAAAATATTTTTTTATTTTGTGGAATTTGCGTACTGGTAGTTGGTTTCATTGTTTGTGCATTAATTTTCAAAATTTTTTATAATTTTCACTTTCGTCGAATGCAAAATTATCTGTATCTATAATTCAAGAATATGTTATTAACTTTATTTAATTTCAGGACTGTATATTTCATTTGGTGTTTGACTGCAGTAAATTGAAATTACAGATGATTGTAAAGGATAATCAAAAAAGTTTCCTAAATTAATGAGTGCATATCCTTTTATAAAATCCTTATTAATTTCTTCTATTTTTAAAATTGTTTTGTCTACCATACAGTAATTGTTTGGAAACTTGTTTGAAAAATTAAAAATTTGATTGAAACCAGATTCTACTGCAGTTTTTACGTAATAATTTTTTTCTTTTATTCGATTTTGGATCTGCTGTATGGGATGTGATCCTTTTTTAACCATTTTTTTTAAAATCTGCATATAGTTTTCGAACTTGAAAGCACTATAACAATTAATGTTTCCAAATTTTTTGGAATCATCAGATATATGTAGAAGACTGTGCACGTTAGACATGTTTTCAGTTCCATATAAATTTTCAAAGTTTTCCACAAATTCTGTTAAAAGTTGTGAGGCGCATTCATTATTTTTCAAATAATCTTCATTATCACTTAAAATACGAATTGCGCAAACTAATAACAAAAAATTATCATAATACTTTGTTTCTAAGATATCTTTAAAAGCTGCAATCCCAGTGTAACAGAGAAACATTCTATATTCGCTTGCTTTCCAGTGATCCAGTTCATTGAAAGTTCTTTGTCTTCTTCAAAATTCAGATGGCATGCATTTTCTAAATGTTTCTAGATTTTTATTAATTTCAAGAATTGCATTTTTCTTTAGTGAAAATTGTTTCTTTCGTTGTCTTAATAAACAATTTATTATTTGTTTTGTAACGCCTAATAACACACAATGCATATAGTCAATCGGAAATTGGCTTACGCATCCAATATTCAAAGTTTCCAGAGCAATGTTAAATCTCACATGATGTTTCTCGTGAGTTTTTTTTCTAAAACTTTCATCTGTTCTTAAACAGTTTTTTGTTCCTGGAAAACAAACTTTGTGATTCAAATATACTCCTTCAATTTGGCACTTGGTGCAACTAAAGTATCCTGAATGCGATTTAACTCCTAAAATAATATTTTTAAATTATAATTATACATTTTTAATTGATTAGAAATGATAAAAATATTAATTATATATTTAATTACCTAAAATATATGCTCTTGCTGGTGCATCACAAATAAAAGATCTTATTTTTACTTCAATAATTCTACTGCAGTATTGTATTTTATTTACTTTCAAATCATTGATTTCATTAATGAATGATTTCAAATAATCGTTGGCACAACTTGGCTTTTTATAACCGTGGAAAACGCCAATTAGGAAAATCTCAGTGAACGGTACAATATTTCCTAGGACTGGCCATAACTGACTACAAGAACTTTTTGTCAGAGGAACACCATCAATCCCGATATCCAGTTCTATTATGTCACTTTTGTGAATATTTTTTCCAAGAAAATCTTCTATATATTTCCTCAACCCAAAATGAGAATAATATCCCTCTCCAACAGCACGAATTTCTAACGACTTAGTGGATATCGGTGTTTTTTTTAAAGTTCTTATATTTTTAGGAAGATGTTCGTGATATTTATGTAGTATATTTAGCAAGGCATTTCCAGCTCTATCAGAAATTTTGTGTTCAATGCACCATTCTGCTATATCGTTTGAAATATTTGATGACATAAATTTATCAATAAATTCATCACCAGCATAACTTTTTTCACTTTCTGTAGAAAATGTTTCTGATATATCAGATAATGTTTCATCTTCCAAATTTATAATAATTTCAGAGTTTATTTCATTTTCATAATCGCAACAGATTTTCTCTGTTGCATTGTCTTTTATTTTTTTATTTTTTTTATTTTCAAAATCCGCTCTCACACAAATCATTTCCACTTCATTATTTACTTCGTAATACATTATTTTTTAATAATTTTAATTATTTTTTAATAATTTTTTTTTATAAAATTTCTGGTCGAGTAAAACGGCGACTGTAGTCGACAAAAAGCGAGTCGAGAGCGAGTTACATCATACCGAATATTTACTTAACCTCTCACTGGCGAGTGTTTGGGCAACTTATATCATACCAAACTGTCAAAGTCGAGACGAGGCGAGAGTAGAGTCGACTTCTATCAAAGGGGTCATTATCTTCAAATGAGTCTCACGTGAGCTTCACTTTGATCAAAATTTATAAGATTATTACTATAGAATAGAAATACTTGAAGTTAATTTTTTCATCAAATTGTGAATTAGTACTAACTTACAAGATGACTTCAAAATGAACGGTTAAAATAGAATTATTATATATTTATAATTTATATATATATATAAAAAAATTAAACCGTTCATTTGAGAAACTTGATAACTCCATTATGATATTTTAGATTTTACACTTACATTTAATTCAAAATTAGTTTTTCTATTTCATCAAATAATTAAACATATTTATATATGTACATTATTATATGTCTATATGATTTTTATTATTAAAAATCAAATTTTTATAATTTATAATTAACATTATTAAAAATATTTAATAAATTAAAATAACGAAACAATATTTAGTGCATTGACAAATGTTTTAATGTGCTTATATACCTATAGATTTTTCATAAGAATTGACTAAAATTGATAAACAAAGAGCTATAAGAAATAATAAAATTATTGTAGAGCTATTGGTTTTCCACTACAACATATTTTTTTGCTGTTGAATCTAATAATAATTTTCGTAATTTTATATATGAAAACTTAAAAAATAATATTTTTAATAAATATTAATAATAGTTTAAATTATTATGTAATTTAATTTCTATTATTTATAATGATATTATTTGAAGACAGATACTTTAAATTTATGAATTTAATTTTACTAGGGTTCTGTTAAATAATACTTATATTAAATCTGAATTTAATACATCAATAATTTTATGTTATTTAATTACAGTTCTATGTGTTCTATAAGAATTTTCATAAAAAAATATAATCTTTAAACTTACAACTTATATATTTTGAACATTAAAAATCATATGCTAGAAATGATTACATTTATTTTTAGTTTTATGAACCAACAGTTTATCATTATGATTTACTGTATTTTTAATACTACTATGGATATACCACAAAATATCGCTTATTTTATATAGTCAACGAAAACATTGCCAAAAACATTTCTAACTTTATATCTTTTCATTTCATTTAACAGTAAGAAGAGAATATTGATGTTTTGCCAAATAATGTTTTAAAATGATATTTAATGTAACATATGGTTTATATGAACAAAAAGAAAATAATATTTCAAAATATTGCTTTAAGGCATTATATTTAGAATTTTTTTTAATATTTCAGTGGAATTTTAAGTTAAAATATTAAGCATTTTATTAACGTTTCCTAAATAAAACAGATTTAAACGATACATTTTTAAAGCAAAAGTTATTCTTAAATTCCAAATATGTACTACTATAAAATTTGGGAAAATTATTAGAATTTACTTTAAAACGTATTTATAGACTGTCCGTTATTTTTAAGTTTGCGAAAGACAACAAACAATGAAATTCGTACGCTACCTTTCCCAGGATTTAATTTTTTTACATGTACCTATTTTTAAAATTTAGGTATACAAAAATGGTAATGAAATTTTCCAATATTTTCTTTTTTTTGTCATCAATGAATTAATGATTCAGAAATAAGTCTCTAAAATTAATGATTCAGAATAAGTTTCATTTAAAAAAAACTTTAATATAAATAAAAATTGTATTGATTTCATAAAAAATTATCATTATTGCAACATAATTATTTATATATTTTAAAGAAATTTTTTAAAAAATTTTATATTTCGTTTTCATTTTACTAGTAATCAACTAGTATACTTATATACTTACTTCTATACTATTATTGTTTAAGGTTATGTTGAATTTATACTACCCATTTGGACTTGGGTGAGAATTATCGCACGAAATCCATTCGGGCGATAATTCTTACCCATATGTGGGAATTATCGCCCGCAAAAAGTTGAAAATTATATCGCCCAAATTTTATTCGGGCGATAATACTCACTAAAAGTGGGCCCCAAAACCCATAAATGCAAATTAAATTAGAAAACTAATATTCTATTGTTGCAGTTGTTGCTAGTAATAACAATAACAATGTCGTTATGAAGTCGTTCACTTGCTTATTTTTGGGCTCAGTTATCTGGATTAATTATTAAAAAAATTTTTTTATTATTCTTTATATTTTATATCTCAAGTATTTTTTTAAAAAAACATTAATTGAATTTATTATTATTAATAAAATTAATATTTAAAATTAACTCTGTTTACTAGTGTTTTTAAAATAATTCTGAAATAATTTTCATTATAAAATAATCACATAAAAAAAAGAAAACAATAAAACAATAATAGAAACAGTTTATCCAATATATATAATTGTGTGATAATTAATATTCCAATAATTTTTTTTTATCATATAGTGTGTATTTAATTATAACAATTTATGAATTTTAATTTTTAATAATTATGTATTAATTCTGAATTTAAAATACAGTTTTTTTTTTATTTTACTTTCATTTATAAAATTTATTTTCATTATTAAATTTATTATTTAATTATTTGGTGATTTATCAGTTTTTATTTACACATACACACATTAATATTATAGCTTATTAATATTTTTAAAGGTTTAAATTTTACTCTATTTACATTTATTTTCAATTTGAGTAATAACTTATTAATTTACATAGCATAATTTGAAGATTTTTGATCACATATCGTTGCCAATGTTTAACTTGTTCATCACAACACTTGTTGCCAATGTTTAACTAGAGAGAACTTGCCAGGTAGAATATCATTTTCTCTTAAAATTTACACTACAGGACTAATAGGTAAGAAATTATTAGACACTAATTTCTGGCCACCTGGTGTCTTAATTAGAGAGTTTTCGACGAAAGTCAATGTTGGTATAAAACCAAAAAACTTAATGAATCTTCGTTCTTCTACCAAAACGTTAGAGGTTTAAGAACGAAGACAAGTACTTTTCTTATTAATATGTTTTGCTGTTCTATTGATTTTGTTGTTTTAACTGAAATTGGTTTAGACGACTCTATTAATAATACTGTTCTATTTCCTCCTAATTTTATAATTAATAGATGTGATAGATCTACAGAAAATAGCCTTCATCAGCGACTTGGTGGTGTTTTAATTGCCGTTAAAATTTCTTGGAATGTGAATGATGTCGCAATGAATGAATTTTCAGATATTGAATTATGTTGCACTAAAATTAATTTGTCTTCTTCTACTAATATGTATATTGTAGCTGCATATATTCCACCCGCTAGTGATTTACTAAAGATAACAAGATACTTGGATGCTTTCCGTTATGTTGTGTACTTAATGTCTAGTACTGATTTAATCTACATTTTCGGTGATTTCAATTTCAATCAACCTAAAATTAATTGTATTTTCGGTGATACTGACTGCACATTTTTGTGTCCTACAATACAGTTAGTACAGTGGAAACAGCAATTGTAGACACAATGCAATCTCTTGGATTACCGCAACTGAATCCTGTCAAAAAATTTCAAAGTCGCACATTAGATCTTGTTTTTTCAAATATTTCTGATGAAAGCGCGATTTCTAGAAGTTTTGCACCATTGGTTAAAGAAGATAACTATCATCCTGCAATTAATCTTTTTTGTAACTTATATATTTTAAATAAGTGTGAAACTGTATATTGTTTTAGTTTTGATTTTAAAAATGCTAACTATCATGTTCTATGTAATGCACTTAGTAATTATGATTGTGATAATTTTCTATCTTGTAATAACTTATATGTTTTGTGTTCTGAATTCTATAAAAGAATCAATGATATCATTCTTAAATATGTTCCACTATCTCTAATAGATATATAGTTCGCGATATGTGCCCCTGGAATAATGCCATAACTAAATATTTGAAAATCCAAAAAAAAATGCATATAGAAAATGGCGGTTATCGGAGTATATGTCCGAAACTGATTTTAGGCTATACCGTAAATTGAAATTAGAATTCAAGATAGCATTTACTAAAGCTTATTTTTTTACATTAATAATATACAAAATAGTATTAAATCATGTCCACAAAAATTCTGGCGATTTATTAATGATAAAAATAAAAGTAATGGTTGTCCTTCTATTTTCTTATTACATGATAAACGTACTGACACTCCACAAGCTACTTGTTTGTTTGCTTCGTTTTTTGAATCTGTATATGTTAATAATGATTTTGTAATTGATGAAAAAAATTTCAATTATATGGGCAATTCATCTCAATTAGTGTTTGATGAAATTGCGATCTCTTCTGTTGAAACTCTTCAATATATTAGTAATATTAACTTAAACTTTAATCCTGGTCCTACTGATGGTATTCCGTCTAGTTTTGTCCGTAAGTGTGCTATTCCGTTGCATACCTTCATATGATAATATGATAATAACAATGAATAATAACAATGAAGTATTATTTAGATATGGCCAGGCCAGGTGCCAGAAAAGATACTTAATTAGTTTATTTAAGTGATAAAAAACAATTAGATAAAAAAAGTAATTATAAAGAAACTGTGCCGTATTGTTGCTATTTAAGTGCTACTAATTGTAAAGCTAACGCAATTATGGACATTGCAAGTAATAAAATGATAAAAAAGGATGAAATTCAGCATAATCAATAATCATTCAATTCAAGAAGCTGAAATGAGAAAATTTGTATTGCAAAAAGCAATAAAAATAGAGTGTGGTAAGTACACGTATATTTTTTATGTAAATTTATATGAATTAAGTTTTATCTAACTTATATAATGTTTATTATGATATTTTTCACATGCTTTAACATCATAGCCAAACCAAATTTAAGAAGAAAAACGACCGGCAAAGAGATTCTTGATGAGAAAAGATTGGAGTTTCCACAAGCTGCGGAAATGGTTACATATAAAAGAATGAACATGGCGATAAATCATATTAAAAGTCAATAAATACCAAAACAATTAAGATGTAGTGGCAGCATTTGCATTCGCAAATTTAAATATATTAAATCAATATGGAACATCACTTATTTGTAATTTGTGATGATGATGATGATAATAATAATGATGAACCTACAAAATTTTAGCTACACAATATTCATGTTATCAGCAATTGCAGATACGATGAATAATAAAATTCCAACATCAACCCCTAGGAATTTTTTTAATGACGGTACGGTTGGCGTGGTTCCAGAATCCTGTGGTTATAAGCAACTTTTTATAATATATGTTGCTTATGTCGAACATTTAAGTTTTAAAAATTAAAGTTAGAAAAATATTTAATAAATCGCACCACGACGCGTTGGGCATACCGCGCGGCGCGTGGATGGTTGCGCTTCCTTGATCGGATGCGCTTCACAGTGTTTTGCGAAAAAATAAAATATTAAAACTTTTTTATTTCTATATTTTTAATGTATATCCGTTTTTGTATATCCGTTTTTGTATATCCGTTTTTGTGTATTAATGATTAATAAATCTCAAGAAGCATATACACATTTATTTAAATTTATTGATGCTAATTTGTTCAAATTTCGTCCGACTAGCTTCATGACGGATTTTTAACAGGGATTAAGGAGCGCATTACGCAATATTTTGCCATTAGCATCAGTAAATGGTTGCTGGTTGCATTATGCGAGGGCATTACCCAAGAAAGTCTCAAAAATACCATCTTTTTTTAACATAAATGCATACTGGTAATATGATAAAAAAAAAAATCTTTTTAAATTTTATGATTTTACCATTATTAAAAGTAAATGATATAACGGAAGCTTTTCATTTATTAAAAGAAGAATGTTCATCATTAAATTTAAAGTTAGAAAAATATTTTAATCTATTTTCAACAACAAAATGGATGAATTAGGTATTATTATTATATTATTATTTATAAATAAACGTGTTGTGTTTCATTAATTTATAGTGTGACCAGACGTCCTCTTTTCAATACAAAAAAATATGTCCGGTATCTTTTTTTAAAATTAAGGCATTTGTCCTCTTTTTTAGAAATTCTTAAATTTCTCATTAGATGGCATATAAATATTTTTTTCCACAATTGGTTTAAGTTTAAACTAAAAGAAGATGTCTCTTAATTTGTAGTAAGCGATAGAAATCTATGTAGTAATCGATATTAGGTTGTAGGGGAATTTGTTGGTTTTGACATTTCAATTTCACAATTTAGTTGACTTCGTTTTGCAGCGCAGATGAAAAATTTTATAATTTTAAATTTAACTGCCAAAAAAGTGAGTATTAAATAATAATTTAAAAAACACAAAAATTATTCTGTATTATTTATGTTAATTGTTTAAAAAATTGTAGACTTTTCGTCCAATATGCCGAAGCGAAAATGTATTTTTAACGACGAATTAAAAATAAAATATCCTATGTTCACACAAAAAGAAAATAACACTCCTCATTTCGTATTCTGCGGTGTTTGTAGAGTGACTTTCTATAACAAACAAGGGAAAAACCGAAAAACTATTATTCAAAAACTATTCAAGAATTTAGAATCTAGATTAAAAATCATACCAAAAAATTAAGAAAAAATATATAATTTAATTTTTCCTAAAAAATATAAGTACTCCTTAAAAATAACTAATGTATTTTGTGCAATGTATTATTATGTTGTTATGTTTAGTTTTATATTTTGAATTTTATTTTTGTTTGTTTTTTATCAATAAATATTTAATAACAACTATATTATGCATTAAAATTTAATATTTTTTCTGAGCTTGAAAATAAGTCAACTTTTCTGTTGAGTTTAAAAAATATTGGACACACCTCCTCCCAAAAAAAATGTCCTCTTTTTTGTAATGCTCGATCTGGTCACCCTATAATTTAATATAATTGCGCAATTTTTTTATTTTTGTTGTTGTGATTTATAGGAAACACTGAAACACCAGCAAAATTTTCTATATATAGGGAAAATTTCCGTACAACCAGTTCGCTGGAACGATATTATAGCAGAATTAGCAAATTAATTATAAAAAATGGCAACTTCTACAAATTTGCTATAATGTTTTGTTGGAAGAGGACTATAAAAATTCTATAGATTTTATTGCTGCTGTGGAAGGACAGCTGTACGAAGCCCAAAAAAAATGTTGATAATAAAATGTTTATCAGATAAATTGGACAATAAAACAATAAACATTTCGTAATTTTTAAATCAAATTATTCAACAAATTTATTTTGATAAAAGCAAATACACCACCAATAATATCTTCACAAATTTAGCTATGCGGTATATGTAGCCAAAATCCACGGACTACGCTGTTGTTGCCGTGCGAAGATTTTAAATTATGTGCTGAATGTTACACCACAATATGTAACAACGCAATTACAAGGAAATCTCCTGTTCTTTTTGTAGGCAAATTGTTGTCAATAGTGAAAATATATATATAGTAATTTTATGTTATAAAACATGATAACAAACACCATCTTTTATTTATTTACTAATTCTGTTGGTCATTTTCTGGTTTATAATTCCTTTTCCGGAAAAGGCAAATAGCAACAGTCTTTATTTCTCACGGGCTTTATTTCTTTGGTATTCATTTAATTTTATCAAAGCCATATTCACATTTTTTCTTACATAGATATAAAAATTATTTTATGGTTTTTAATGCGTCACGGAATATTGAATATAGGATACATTATCAAGGATAATTTACAACAACAAAAATATACCTTTTTTTTATTTATGGTAGTGCCAGACAAAAATTTAGAACTAAAAAGATTTTGTATTTTTCTAGTTTTCTGGTTAAACTATGAAATGGAAAATAATGATTTCCAAAAAAAAAAAATTAAACTGGATGGAAATTATCAAAGTATATAACAATAACTGAATACCAATATTATAATAATTAAAAAATAGTAAGTTTAGTTATAGTAGTTAGTTTACTCTAAAGCTAAGTATCCTGTTAGTACGCACAACGCACTTCGGCTGGTAAAAATGAAAGTAAAATATCGGACAAAATTTAATTTAAGTTTGATCTGATTAGGAAATAGATGGCGGTAATTTGAAAATGAGCTGATTGTCAAAATAAAAATAAATCAACTGATTTCCAAAGTTTTAATATAAAACTATGAAAAGTTTTTTGAGAACAAATAAGAAAAGTAAAATAAAATAAATTGACCGATAATTTTAAATTTAATTGTGTCTTCAAATGATGGATTGGGCAAATATGGAAATGAGTGACACAGTTCTAGAAGATGAGATCATCATATTAACTGTGAAAACTATAATTGATGAAAAGGCTAAAAAAAAGAAAACTATAGAACCCTGCCGTCCAGTGGCGTGCAGTGACTTTTAGGACTGGGTGTGCTGAAATATTTCTTTGCTTAAAATATATATAACAGAAGTTTTTGAGTCGGGGATGTTGATTTTTGTGAGTTCCCCTAGCCTCTTATTTCACCAAGAATATTTTTAGCATTAAAATGAGATTAGCATTTAAAAATAAAATCATCGATCACTTCATCATAAAAAATTTCTATTGATTATAATTTTTTTAGTAACAACAACATGGGTTACTTTGGTTAACTTGTTATTAAGCACACCAGTTAAACCATTTTAAAATATAGGTTTTTGAAGTTCTATTTCTTTTAAGTTCTCAGAAATTTAGAAACTTGCAACTTATTATTGAGTTTAACAAAATCAAAAAATTTCCATAACTAAAGAATATTATATGTATAATTGTCAAATTTTGGGTAACAATTGCAATAATAATATAAATCAAATATTTTTACAACCCCTGAAGTTACTAACTTCTTCCTTGGTAGGCATGTATACAACCATGAAACCAACCTGGGTACCAAATTTTATCCAGATCTAAGATATAATTTTTTTTTGAAAAATTTTCGTAGAAGAAAAATTCATGTCTCTCCACATAAACTGAAATTTCTAACATATACCCACTAAAAGTTCCGACCCCATCTTGTACGGGCATCATGATGGAGTTTGGATTAACACATGTGTCAAACTTGATTAAAATCTGACAAGCGGTTATAGGAGATTTAGTTTAACTAACTACTCGTAAAAGTTCATCCTTGACGATTATTGATATTGAAGAGTGCTAAAAATTTGTAGCACACTATTCAATATATTTTAATTTCTTATATGATGGTTATGCATGTGCATATGCATAACCGTCATATAAGAAAATTGTACACAATTAAGACAAAAATATAAATAATGGAATGAGAGAACCACAAAAAAAAGTACTCATTCTCAATAGTCAATACTACATTATATTTTCTGTATGCATTTTTTAATCTTATTTTTAATATGTGAAACGAGAATTGTGCTGAGGAAAACGTAGCACGAACCACAAAAAAATCATATATATTTTTTCAATTTTGCAACCACAAATTATCTACATGAAGTCGCGTTGCATTCTTATTGTTAATGTTAATTTTGTAGCAACAGACTTCATAGAAAATAATCGGTGCGGTAGAAAGTATAGCACCATATTTTCATATATTTTTCAAAAATTGTGTGGCGTTGTATTTTCAAATTTGTATGACCATTTCGTGCTGAAAATTTTTAGCACCAGCAACAACATCATATCAAAGTTTTATAATTGTATGAGTGTTTAGATTTTTTCAATAGTGTAAAAAAAATTAATTAACATAAATATTTAATTTATAGGGTAAAAATATTGACGTTGTGTTGTAATTGCCAAGGTTTTTTTTTTGTTTTTAGAATATTTATTTTTATTAAATTTTATTTGAAAATTATTAGGAATTCATTAGGGTGTGCTCAGCACCTAGAGCACCTTAGACCACACGCCACTGCTGCCGTCAATCCATATTTGGAAGGAAGACGAAAAAAAGGAATATTTTATTCTGTTGTAAAACTTTATATTTTTCAAATTTAAATATTTTTTAATATCAGTTTAAGTTTAAAAACATGAAGTGTTATTCAAAATATTTCATGAAAAATTTTTACATGTCGCCTGACATTTTTAAAACTTTTTGAAAAATTTTATTATATAGAAATCAAAGAAAAGTTTGCTTGTCTTATAGAGCAAGTGTTTCAAGAATAAATATTAGAATTTATTAAATAAATATTAGAGAATAAATAAGTGAAGAATAAATATTAATTTTAGGTTCTTAGCTAGTAGATCGTTACAACGGCATGTAGCTTCTGTTTACAGAATAAGTAAGCAGAATTTTGGTGTAATCGTGTAATAATTGACTGTATACTGTATGTGATGCTATATGCCAAATATTAAAAAATGAAATTTTACCATTGACGACTGAAATTTTTTTAGATGTTGCAAATAATTTTAATAATAAGCGGAACTTATAATTGATTGATTGTTTCCATAATAAAATTGAATTATTCTGGTTCGTTGTTCTGTAGTTGTGTTTGTGTACTGTTCCATTATAAATTTCCCAAGTCTTCTTTACAAAATTATTAAAAAAATAAAATAAAAAAGTTATTAAACATTCAAACTAGAACGTTACTTTTGCGCCACCCAGTACTACCATCATTTTATAATACACAACCATAAAGAATGTACGCCCACAAAGCAAATGGATAAGTTCTGATTTGTAATTCTGATAGAAAGAAGAAAAAAAGTTTTATGTACATTTTTTTTACTTACTATATTTTATTTACTTATTTTTTTTTTATCATTACAGCTGCGCGGCTGTGGTATATAAAATATTTGGAACAAATTTAGTTTTAGAAAGTAATAGTTGTAAAATTTGCAATGATGAAGTTTAAGAATATCATCTGAAAGAAAAGTCACTACTAATGGTCTTGAAAGAGACCGAATTTCGGACTAACAATTCATGTTTTTATATTACGCAATTTGCTAATCAAACATATTCAGTTTTCAATGTATAACCAAGACTAGATATGGCGACAGTTATATCATTCTCAATGATATGGCGACACTTATAACAAGGGATTAACTAAGTAATCTTCTTCAATAGCACTGAAAACGAATACCAATGGATTTTTTTAATAATTTAATAGCTTCAATGTTTAGATCTAGAATGTGTCAGGCTATTGGAATATAAACTATTGGAATATAAAATATGGATATGCACTGGCTTTTATCTAAATCAGAGGTCCCCAATCTTTTCAAGAAAAGGGCCACATAACATTTTTTCATGATTTCAGCGGGCCTTATCAAAATTTTCATTATTTTATATGTTACTATAAAGAAATATAAATCAATTTAATAAAAATTATGTTTTATTTAAAATATTCACACAAAAAAAAAATACAAAAAAAGTTAAAACATATAGTATTGTAAAATAAATTAGTTAATGTGAACAATGTGCCTGGTTATTTGATCTTTCAATGACATTCTCTATATTAGCTTTGAAACTAGATATGCTGATCTTCAAAAAATCCTTCAAATGGTCATCGGTCAGTCTTGATCTTAATTTAGATTTTATATATTTCATCCGTGAAAAGGCTTGCTCGCAGACATAGGTGCTTGCAAACATTGAAATTATTTTCCTGGCAAAATTTTTAATATTGCTGAAAGTATTTTCCGGCAAAAGTGAATAAAATGTGATTATGTTTTCATTTTTAAATAGTGATTTCATTGAATCGTTTGATTGTAAATCAATTAATTCTAATTGTAAATTGGGATCCATGTCATCCACGTTTACTTCAAAAGGATTTTGAAACAAAGTAAATAATGTTTCATTCCGAAAGAAATCAGAAAAACGTTTGTTAAATTCATTTTGAAGCAATGCAATATTGTCGATACTTCCAGTAATAGAAAAAGTATTCTTATCTTTTGATCTATTTTCCCATAAATATTCACGAGATTGAAAATGTGTGAAAATATTTTGTTGAAATTGTCTTTTAAAAAAATCCAATTTAGATCTGAAAGATTTGACATTGTTAAATAGTTCATGTATAAGTTTACCTTTGCCTTGTAATTTTAAATTGAGGATATTGAGATGTTCAGTTATATCTGTTAAAAAAGCTAGATCCCACAACCATGCAGGATCAGATAATTCTGCAACAGGTTTTAACTTTTCTGTCATAAAAATGTCAATTTCAACTTGAAGTTCAAAAAACCGTTTCAGGACTTTGCGGCGACTTAACCACCCTTCCTTCACTGTGATATAATAAATCACCATATTCAGCTTCAACAGTTTCCAGGAATGTTTTAAACTGGCGGTGATACAATCCTTTTTTACGTATAAAATTGATTGTGAAAATGACAACTGACATGACGGAATTTAAACTGAGAATTTTTCCACAGAGTGATTGCTGATGAATTATGCAGTGTAAATGCATTGGCTTCATGTTGTTATTACTTTCAAACATCGTATTAATACGACCTATTAATCCTATATTTTTACCGACCATATTTTTGGCCCCATCTGTAGTAATACATGAAATTAATTCCCATTTTAAGTTCAGTTCTTCCATCATTTCCGATATTTTTAAAAATATGTTTTCACCAGTTGTAGTATCCTTCAAACTTTTTAGTGCAGCAAGCTCTTCAGTTACCTCAAAATTCTTATAATACATATCAACACCTAAGTCCTCAACTCGCCTCGTGATGGTGCTCGAAGATAAGCTAACAGCAGAAAAATATTTTACTGAGTCTGGACATAGCTGTTCAGCCATTGCTAGAACACATTTTTTGATAAATTCGCCATCAGTAAAAGGTCGCCCTTCTGCAGCAATAATATTTGCGACTTGGTAACTGGCTTTGACTGCGGAAAGATTTATACTTGTGAATTTTCGTAATATGTTTTTCTCACCGTGAAAATCGTTCTTAAGATCGCTTAACATTTTCTTACGCAAATCATCTTTAAACTGATCAAACTTCAGACTATGTTTGGTAGTGTAGTGCCTTTTCAAATTGTAGTCTTTCAATACTGCTATTTTATCTCTACAAATCAGACATATACGATATACAATTATTATTAACCATTGTAAAAAAATAATCAATTGACCACTGCTCATTAAATACGCGGCGTTCATTATCAACTTTTCTTTTTTTCGACATATTATGTAACCGTTATTACAATTTTAATGTATTTAAATTTAAATTATATTCTCACAGTAAATTAACAAACTAACTGATCTATCAGTAGCAGTTGTTCATGGTACATAATAGTAATACATTTGATGAATTATTGCTAAATATATGAATTCGCAATTCGCACTAAATATAGCCTACTTAGTTTTTATTGTAGGAAATTAATGTTTTATTTTTTTTTAAAAAAAAATCTAAGTTCTGAGAAATATTTTTTGCGAGTTTAGCAAATAGAAAATTAACAAACGCATAGATTTATAATTTTAAATGTTATAGTAATGGAGTATTAATATATAATAACTATTTTTTAAATATTTTTTAAAAAATTTGTAATAATAAATTTTCATAGTAATATTAAATATTTTTTGTGACACGATCGACTTTCCAAGATAAGATATCTTATCTAATAGATATAAGGACATTCAAAGCTTAGTCCTGCAACAGTTTTGTTTTAAGAATAACTGAAGAGTTATTTCTAGTAAAATGTATAGAGAAGTTGCCCAACTGGGGGTTTCCTATAACGAAAAAACAGTTATTAGATGTAGTATTTAAGAGGTTAATAATTTGGTCTTATTGGGTTAAAGAAACCTAATAAGACAAAGAAGGAAATGGTTTACTTTATTTCTACAGCTTCATACCGATATAACTAAAAGGTTTTCACAAATTTAAACAGCATTCTAGATTTACAAGAACATAACATTCGAAATGGGTTTAAGCAAATAATATAATTTACTCGGAGTAACATTAGGCGCTAATAGAACTTTGACTTGGGATGAAGCACCTTCAAAGGAAAAATCTGTATTGGCTAAAAAACAGGAAAACAAGTTTACTCTAGAAAAGCGAATGATAAAAAAGAATGCTTAACAACATTAACAAATATTAGAGCAGATGAAAAATTTCCACCACCAATGATTCTATATAGTAATAAAAGAATTCCGCAAAATATTATCAAATCAATCCCTAAGGTTTGGGGGCTCGAACTTTCGGATATTGTATGTATGATAGCACAGACTTTATTTGCTGCTCACGTATTGCAATCATGTAATGTGGGACATGCTTACAATACGTTCACTTTTTTTCAGCTTAAAAGAGAATAGAGATCTGTTACACAAAATTATAGATGGAAAATTTGCCAAACTGTTAGAAATTTGTTAAAAATGCAGTAAAAAAAAACTACTATTCAAAACGCTTTTAGAACAACTGGCTTATTTCCTTTCAACGTGAATAATATTAATTTTAATAACTTAATTATAAAGAATCAACCTGTTCAAACATTTTTTACCACCACTAAAACTACTAATACTTATTCAAGGAAATGAAAAAGGTTTGTAAAACTATTTTTATAAATTCTAGACTCTTATAGTGCATAAATGTGTATACAAAATGTGGTTGTCATCAAAAGCATGTTTAGGTCTTTAAAATATACCAAAAAGCAAAAACACATTTATTAACTTAAATGTAATTAATTTAGATGAATATTTGTAAAACTATTTTTATAACCAATCATTTCCAAAGAAAAAGATAATATTTCAGAAATTAAAATACCAAGGATAACATCGAAAGATATAATCGAAGCTTCTCCACTTAAAGAAAATATTAGTAATTAAGATTTCCGAAAACCTTTCAAAATAGCTCTATTGTGGTCGCAACCTGGTGTTAAGACTTGAACAGAAATTAAAAGGGAAACCTAATTGTTCCTACATCATATGTATTTTTATTAAAAACAGACGAAAGAAAAGGAAAAAAATTATAAAATGATTAAAAAAAATTAAAGATTAGCAGAAAATCAAAAGAAAATTGATACCAGTGATAGATAGATTTAAAATTTATGAAAAAGTAGAAGAAAATACTACTAATGTCGGAGATTATGTGGTAGCAAATTATGAAAACACGAATTATTTGCAGGCTTGGTAGTAGAAATAATTCCGTTAAATATTTTAAAAAAGAATTTAAAATTAAAACAATGGCAATGATTGGATATAAGTGGAGATGGTCTGAAATTGATTATGTCTGTGTATGTCCGAGAGCTGATGTATCAAAGATATTATCTTCATAAATAATAGAGGAATATAAATAATTGGGCATTGAAATACAAAATTTAAAAAAATAATATTAAGGTTAATATAATTTGTTAATGTTATAATTTTAATTACCAAAGAATGTGTTTTTTTTTTTTTTTTTGTTTTTTTTAACTATTTTATATTAACAAAGAATTTTATATTAATAATATATGTATATCGTATATAAAATAATATTTTTTTTATTTTATTTCTGAATATTAAAATTTAAACAAATTTTGTTTAATAAAATGAATTAAAAAAAGATTCTTTTTGGGTTGGGGTCGAAATCTTGAAAAAAAAAATCTTGAAAAAAAAATCTTGAAAAAAAAAATCTTGAAAAAAAAATCTTGAATGTTTTCGCACAAAATGTACATTCAAGATTTTAAAAAATGACACAAAACGCAGTACCGTTAATTTATATTGACTCTCACTTTTATATCAAAACGCAATATCCCGTTAATTTGAGTATCATTTTAATATTTTTTATGTGAGCTTCTTTCGACCGAATTATAGGTTTGTGTAGTTATTTTTCACAATTACAAATATTATTGGTGTCGTATATATAATGTACCGATCACGCCACTAATGCAATTCCATTGTTCCATTATCAAATGCACTCTTCTATACTTTCTATTTCATGCCATCTTCTCTACATAACAAACATGCACGTAATTGATTTGATTATAATCAATGCGCTGATAAGATAAGCCATAATTAAAATCAGATAAAAACTCTTCTCAGTAAATAGTCAAAGAGTTAAGGTTAAATTTTGCTAAAATATAAATTATTAAAATAAATTATCGAAAGTACAGTCGCGCTTATTAAATAAAGTTTTTATTTCTAACCAACAAGTAAATTACCATATAGTTAACATTAAAATAAATAAATAGTTTTTATATTTAACAAATAACAATTTTCAATATTTAAAATAAATTACCATAGTTGGTGTTAAATAAATAAATACTTTTTATATTTTAACAAATACATTTTTAAATAATATTATAATTATAACCTAACTGAAAAAATAATCAATTAATAATTAAATTATAATATATGATAAAATAATACATATTAATATAAAAAATGGAAATTGAAACTGTAAAATCTAATAAAGGTAATGACAAATTGGTTGTAAATGGATTTGTTTACCACTTGGAAAGTAAACGTCATGGTATATTCAGGTGGATATGTGAAAAAAATAAATCGTTATTATGTAAAAGTCGGGTTACAACGATTTTGGATGTTAATAATAAACATAAAATAAGAAAGGGGCCATCGGAACAATACAGTTCTTTTGATAAAGATGGAAAAAAAATTGGAAATTGGTTTAAATAAAATTATATAACTGGCAAGAAAACTAAATCAAATAGAAGTAGTCCACGCCCAAAATATGAACCAAAATTTTGGTCAGTAGTGGATGCAATCGATAATAATTTACCACGCACTCAAAATAGTTTAGAGGCTTGGCATAGACGGCTTGGTGTTTTAGTTGGCCGACCAAATTGCGGTCTGTATAAGCTAATTGCAGAACTTGGTAAAGAATGGCTTGTGGTAAAAACAAGAATAGCCAAAATTAAATGTGGCTATCGACAACCTAAAAAGCCAAAATACGTTCAAAAGGAGGCCGTAATAAAAATCTTGCTGCATAATCGAAATAACACACCAAAATTGGAATTTCTGTCTGGAATTTCATATACCGTATCTTTAGCTTAATTTTTTTTTACACTTTCTATTTCTGAATAAATATATTATTAAATGAATTTTTATAATTTAATCTTTTGTTTTTTATAATTTCTAAATAAAAATGTTGAACTACATTTTTTTCTTATAATTTTTAATTTATGTTACAAAAAAACCATAAAAAAATTAGAAAAAACAAAAAAAAAAACTTACAAAAACATAAAAAAATGAAAAAAATGGGACCAAATAATCCCACTAGGTACCCGTCCCCGTCGTTGGTCCTGGGTACGGCAGAGAGTGCGATAAAAATTCAAGATTTTTTTCAAGATTTATTAAAAAAATATAAAATTCCAGAATGTTTTTTTCAAAATTAATAGTCGATTCAAGATTTTTTTTTTCAAGATTACGTTGATATCCCACGCAGATTTTTGGAAAAGGGAAGTCAAATTCTAAAGGTGCGCGCTGGGCTTATAGAATTATTGTTGGGATATCAACGTAATCTTGAAAAAAAAAATCTTGAATCGACTATTAATTTTGAAAAAAAAAATCTTGAAAATAGAAAATCTTGAAAAAAAAATCTGGAATTTTATCTTTTTTTAATAAATCTTGAAAAAAATCTTGAATTTTTATCGTACTCTCGCCGTACCTAGGACCAACGACGACGACGTAGTGGGATTATTGGGTCCATTTTCCGATTAAGCGGGCGGGCCTAGGGCCCGCCAATACCGTGACTCGCGCGCCTAGTAGGCGGGCGCTTCGTTTTCGCGGGCAGGGTCACGGGCTCGCCGGAGACGCGAACGAGGCCACAGGCACAGGAGGGGTCCTGATTTTTTTTCTATACATATTAAAATTTATAATAAATATTAAAAACAACCAAAACAACAATAATTCTATAGGCCCAGCGCGCACCTATAGAATTTGACTTTCCTTTTCCAAAAATCTGCGTATTAAAAAAAAAATAATTCGGTTTTATTTCTCATATTCGCCGGCGAATTAGAAAGTACATTTTGTGCGAAAACATTCAAGATTTTTTTTTGAAGATTTTTTTTTTGAAGATTTTTTTTTCTAGATTTTTTTTTCAAGATATTTTTTCAAGATTTTTTTTCTAGATTTCGACCCCAAATAATCGCACTACGTCACCGTCGTTGGGCCTAGGTACGGCAGAGAGTGCGATAAAAATTCAAGATTTTTTTCAAAATTTAATAAAAAAACATAAAATTCCAGATTTTTTTTTCAAGATTTTTTTTTTCAAAATTAATAGTCGATTCAAGATTTTTTTTTCAAGATTACGTTGATATTTTTTCTTTTTTCTTTACTGAACTAAAAGTAGACAAATTATTATAAATATTTACGGTGATTGGAGCAATATTTGACGGTATTTGGTACTGCCCAAAATTCATATGACGGTAATGAGGGACGAATATATAATTTTAAAATTGATTTAATTTACAATATCTCCACATAAAATTTAAAAAAAAAAAATTTTTTTTTAAAAATTCATTCAATTCTCTTATCATTCACTTGATCCAACTTCTAAACTGACGGTAGTTGAAAATGTTAGTATAATATACATATTTATATAAAAAACAAACTTAAATTTGAATGAAAATTTTGTTTACCGTAAACATAAAATATAACATTTTCAAGTCAAATTTGTTTTTTTATATGTTTAAATTCGTTTCTTTTCAAATATTCTCTTTTGATTATTATCAATTACCATGATAGTAATCAAAAAAGACGAATTTGACCTGAAAACTAATAAAAAAAAATTAAAAATATAACAGAAAAATATATAAAATATTATTTCAAATATGTATTTAGTTTAAATTCTTAAACTACACTCTTAGAAATATTTGTTGATTTTTAATTTAATTGTTGAATGTAACCTATTATATTCAATAATTGCAGTAAAATTAAACTCCCTCGAATGTTTAACTTTTTTTAAATTAATTTCTTTTAATTTAATTCATTGTTCTTTATTTTAAAAAAAAAAATACAAAATTCAACAATAAAATTATTTTTAATATACTTTAAATTTTCAATTTATATTAAATTAATTATTTATTAATTAAATTTGAAAATTTAAATATGGTCTTTTTTTCTGTTGAATATTAAACATTTTTAGCCTTGATTTTTCTGAAAAAAAAAATGAATTAAAACGTATTGTTAAATTAAATAGATAGACAATAAGATGTGCATATTTCTTGTGCGTCCGACGGTGCACCGATTTATAACATTTTAAAATTTGTTGTGAAATAAAAAATATGTTGGTGTTTATAAAATTGTGTTAAGAAACACAAAATATTAATACTGATGATACATAAAAACTGATGATACAATATAATTAAAGAAAAATATGTTGACAAATCAGCAAAAATCTATTTTCAAACTGATTTTTTTTATTTTTAAAAGGGATAACGGAATTGAAAAAATATACCACGGTCTCTGCTAACGTACAAAAAATTACGGGGGGAAAAAATAAAACATAGAAGTGCACAATATTTGTTCTAGTACACATAAATTTTGGTTTTTTGTGTATACATTTCATAATTTTTTATATGTAATAACGGCGAAAATTTTAAATTTCAAACAGTAGGTATTGCCTAGAAACAACTTTATGTGTGCATTATCTTATTGTATTTATATTCAACTATGTACATGAGGCGAGAATCATAATGTCGCATCAGACGAGTGCGTTCGCGCGTAAAGCGTTGTCAAGTTGAGTAGAACCAAAACCTTCGACAGTGTGTGTTCTCACAAGCCATGCACATACTTTTACAAAACTTTTGGTTTAGTCCGACGTAATATTCAATATGCCCGCGCGGTGTTTGTTTACATTTTTTATCGTCCGGAAAAATAAAATTGTAGAAGGTAAAAAGTTACCTAAATAAAATTTTGTAAAAAAAATACATAAAAGTAAAGTGAGTGCAAAAGAGTGATAATAATTTTATATAGGAATATTTAGTTTTAACGTAATTGAGCAGATTGACAACCAACAAGTTGTTCATCTGTTTGTGCAGTGCATTTCCGTGAAAGTGATTTCCAACCGAGGTTAAAATATAAAAATCCCAGATTAGTTTATGGAGCAATTCCAACCGTGTTCCCCAATTTGCCAAAATATTTAACTAAAACAGACACAGTAGTTAGAAAAGATCCCGAAATTCGAAGAAAAGAATTAATTGCTTCTATTGAATATAAATCAGAACAACTTATTCCGTCCGATGTCATTACAAATTTTGATTTTCTAAAAAATAATTTTAAAGTATAAAAGTAAATTTCAAAGATTATCATATTTATGAAAATAATGATAAAATAGTTTTTGTTTTGCTTTTATAATGATAAAATAGTTTTTGTTTTGCTTGAACACAGTTCTGATTTAGATTGTAAAATTACTGTCAGAATTTCGGTTGATACTAATTTAATAGTTAGAGTAATTGAAAAGGAAACGGAACTTCCTCATAATGAATTAAAATGGATTTTATCGGAAAATTTAAAATTATCGCTTTGGTCGCAATTAGAAAATTTACTTTTATTAGATATAAATTTAATCAAGAATTAACTTTTGAAAATCGCAATTTTTTTTTTAGATCGTGCATTATTTTATTTAAAAAAAGCTCGTAATTGAGATGAAGACTTTTTATACTCTGGCAAATTGGATATTATAACTAATCAGGAAGATCTTTTAATTAGAATTAAACATAAATATGACGTCGAAACAATAATAATGTCATTTATAATTTATTCTCATTCGAGCGCGACTTACGAGATTTTAAGAAAAAATTTAATTTTGCCATGCAAAAGATATTTACAAAGTATATCTTCGAAAATGTATTTGGGTCCTAATTATAAACAACCCAGAAATGACGAGCAATATTTACTTCATGTTTCCAAATCAATAACTGACAGAGAGAAAAATATTGCTCTTTTGGTAGACGAAATTTATATTGATAAAGGTTTGCAATATCAATCAAATAATATTATCGGTATGGCAGAGAATGATCCATTGCAGTGTGCTCGAACAGTAGTGACATTCATGATCAAATCAATTTATAGTAATTTCAAAGAAATTGTTCGCCTCTATCCAGTAATTGGTCCTACTGGGACCAAAATTCATTCTTTGACTAGTTCTGTGGTTCAATTTGTACAGTCACTTGGTTATCGCGTAATAGTTATAATTACTGATAATAATAGGATTAATGTTTTAAATTATTTAGTCGCGATAATTTATTTTCCCAATCCAGATTTTCTAAATAGCCACATTTATTTACAATATGATACCGTTCATTTATTTAAAAATATTAGAAATAATTGGCTTAATCTGGGTAATTTAGAAAGAACATTTTTATATCCAAATTTTGAGACTTTTGAAATTCAACACGCTTCGTTTAATAATTTCAAATTTTTGTATGAGTCATAAAACTATTTTTCCGAATAACCTAGAAAGGCAAAATTGTATCGTTGGTCGATAACATATTCCTCTATTCTACTATTGCTGCTCTGCGTGATAATAACATGATTGAAACAGTAGAGTTTTGCGAGATTGTTCGTAAATGGTGGGATCATATTATTAACACGAAAGCTACTCTAAAACTCTAAAAGATATCTTAAAAAAGAATGACTTTTGTAAACCAGTTTGGTCTGAATCGGATGAAAGTATCAAATTTTTAAAAAAAAAATATTTCATGGCTCGAGATTTGGAATAATAGTATGAATAATGTCCGTACTTTAACTAAAGATACTTGCGAGGCAATAATTTCAACTACAAAGAGCATTTTAAGTATTGTAAAAATTTCATTAGTAGAATTTAAAGTAGATTACATTTTAATTGGTAAACTCCAAACTGATGACTTAGAAAGTCGATTTAGATTATATCGGTCTCTCGCGGGATGTAATTATAAAGTTTCTTACACTTAAGTCGTCGAGTGTGAGAAAAAAATTCGAATAATAAAAAAGACTATACGAAATTAGTACAATGTAATAATGATAACTCTTTTTAAGAACATTCATTTTAAATTAGTAATATTGATATAATATTAGATTCAAATTCATATTTAATTAATGCTATTACTGACGATTCAGCTTATTTGTATACAAGCGGTTTTGCTTCACATAACGCAGTTAAAAATATAAATTGCAGTACTTGCCGACAGTTAGTTTTGAAAGATAAAGGCATATTATCTAAATATAATTACTTCAATTATTTACAGAGAGGCGGTTTATCAATACCCTCCAATGAAGTTGGTTATATTGATATTAAAAAACCTATTTTTTAATTATATTACAAAATCTGTTATATTATAAAACATTAAACTAGCTAATAAAATATTTATGAAAATTAAAAATTATATTTTTTATTTTTTTAAAATAATAAACCTTTATTTTCAGCAAAAATCTAAACAATAACCATATAATTCAATATAAAATGATATTATATGTCGGACTACAATTCGCGTAAATGTATTAGTGCGCCGACGATGTACATGGCTTGTATTTATACACTGTCGAAGGTTTTGGTAGAACCATTGGAAATGGAGCAACATTAAATGTAGTTTTGCTAACGTACGCACGCTTCATGCCCGCGTGAAGGTGATCTAGTTTCTACTTTTTTTGAAGCGTAGGCGTTTGATATCCAATTTCACATCGATTTTGTTTTTGTTAAATTGTTTTGGTTGTTGTATAATAAATAATTTTTCTTTGTGGTTAAATTAAATAACAAATATTGTTTCTTAAATTAAAAAAAATAATATAAATTATGGAAAATTATGATGAAGTTTTGATTGAGAAAGAGAAAAGTAATGAATTTTTATACAACACCAAAAATCAGTTATACAAAAACACATTATTGAAGAAATGTTGGCTGAAAATTGCAACAGAGCTTCGACAATCTTGTAAAGAACATAAATGTATTTGAGATATTTTATAAATTTAATATTTTTTATAGCTGATATGTGTAAAACAAGATGAAAAAACTTAAGAGTCAAAAAAACTAAGCTCTGGAATGGCGCTGAAAATAAGGTTTCGTGGCAATTTTTTGAGCAATTATTATTTAATTAGCAAGTAGTTTTGAATTTTCATTGCTTTCAGAAGATGATGATATTGTTACCGAGAAGGTTGATATTTTTTTTAAACTGATTTAAATTTATTCATTTTTTCTTAAAGATAAATCAAAAACGCCAATCAAACATTGTGCTGAACAGCTATCAATTTAAGTGAAAATACTTCATCATCCTTAACTAAAAGCTATGCATTAATAAAAATATGCAATAGAAGATACTTACGTAAAATTTATGGGTAAGATTAACAGCGGTTGTAAAATAAAAATGTGTACCAGAGAATGATAGTGAAAATATGCAATTTATGAAATTGATTTCTGGAAAATTACAAAAATTTCCATGCAAAATAAAAAATGAATTGCAATTAAAAATATTGGCACTAGTAAACGAAGAATAAGAAAAGTTATACGCTTAATTAATAAAATTATTGTTAATTTATTGCCAAAAAAAAATTTCTATTCAATTTAATACGCACTTTATTATTTATACTTTATTATTATGTTATAAGACTTTATTATTTATGTTATTTATTATTAATTATATTATTTTTATTACGCAGAATAAAGACGTATATATTTTATTAAAAAGTTAAAAATATAAATTTTATTAAATAATTCATTGATTTCGAATTTCTTCTATAGCAAAGCTTCCGACCTGGTATAATTATATTCTTTCATAAAAATAGATTGTATCCATTCTTGGTCATAAATAAATCTGTATACTAAAAACATAAAGAAATGTTTCAATTAAATTTAATTTTTTTTATACTATTACTATATTTCATAAACATTTCCTATTTTTTCCAACATTTTATATTGAATGTCAGTATAAATAAGGCTGGATATAGTAATATAAAATAATCCAACAATACGTTCAACACGATAATGTCTCTCCCACGACGTTCGATTCTACGCACCGGAGGGACCCTGGCTCCCATCTCACAGTGGAAACCAGGCCAAGGAACGTCAACCCAACAACAGGTATGTACATGGAGCATTACGCTTTCGCTTGCAGTCTGATTCTTACTCTACTTAATATAGCCGGTATCGAGCGGAACCCAGGTCCTAGGGTCTGGCTTTGCTTTGTTTGCAAGAAACCTATCCGCAAAAGTGTAGCTTCAGTCCTCTGCAACAGTTGCAAAAACTGGTGCCACCTAACCAACTGCTCCGGGCTACACAGCACCAATGAGTACACTCCTTTCTTCACGGGAAGTTGTTGTGCTCAATCCACCAATCCCACTCCATGTCCCACCAATCTTATAAACATCCTTTCACTCAACCCTAATCCAAACCTACCCTAACAACCAACCCCACCCCAGTCCTAGCCCCATCTTTAGCCCTACCTCCAGTCCTAGCCCCGCACCCTCACCTATTCTAATCCCACACCCAATCAGCAAGTTCTACCATCGCCCATTACTGTGAACCCCTTCAAAATCCTTCAGTGGAACTGTAATGGCCTACGTAACAAATTGGTAGAAACTACGCACTTTATGGATCGCAACAATATTACTATTGCTGCCATCCAAGAAACCAAAATTCCCACCTCACATTCCCTAACATCCTTCAACGGGTACCGTATCATTCGATCTGATAGATCCGATAGGGGTGGGGGACTAGCCTTCATCGTCCATCAGGATGTCAATTATAGGCTGGTCTCGGTCAACAGCGCACAATCAACCGATCCCCACCTCGAGGCTATGAGCTTAGTGATTAAAACAGGTGACGCAGAGATGCTGCTTACCAATGTTTACATACCACCTGTAAACAGCATTGGCAGCAATTACCAGCCTTCGATTCAGCATCTTCTCCAGGGGATAACACCATTGTGATGGGCGATTTCAATGCTCATCACTCCCTCTGGTACTCAGCGCTCTCGAATGATAGCAGGGGTAATAATTTCGTTGACCAACTTGAACAGACTGACTTTGTCACAATTAATGAAAACTTTCCCACCAGAATAACGAATCAAAGTTCGAGCTCGCCAGATATCACTTTTATTAGTAATTCATTACTAAGTAAAGTGACCTGGAGTGCTGAACCAGCTCTCAGCTCGGATCACATCCCCATCGTGATCACAGCGGAGGAGCCTGACAGCTGCATTTCGACCGAACAGCGAACCTACCTAAACCATAACAAGGCTGATTGGCCTAGGTTTGCGAACTTCGTTGGTGGTGAACTGTCCAGGCTACCGGACCCACTGAATGCTGTGTGTGGTGAGAAAACTTTTCATGACATTGTCACCCGTGCCGTCAAGAGATTCATTCCAGCTGGCAGAATGAAAAAGGTTATCCCGTTCTTTCCACCTTCAGCCGCCAGGATAGCAGAACAGCGCGATAACCTTAGAGTTACGGATCCAAGTGATGCCCGCATAACTCAGCTAACCCAGGACATCCACAAAATTGTGGCGAACATCGGAAGTCCATATGGCTGAGTCACCTAGAAAACTACACGCTTGAGGTTCCAAAAAAACTCTGGTCAACTATAAAAGGTATTGCTGGTAAACACCAACCTCAAGGCCTTCCAGCTATCTTTTTTCAAGGTCAACAAATTAGCGATAGCAAAAAGTGTGCATCTCTTTTCGCTCGTCAATTTATCGAGCATCCGTCAACACAGGACAAAACCATCCGTCCTGTACTACGAAAATTAAAATCACTAAGCAGAAGTCAGAGTTCTTCGTTCAATGCATTGGAAGTGCAAGATGCCATCAGTAGCGCCAAACCATCTAAGGCGCTGGGTTCTGATGGCATCTCAATGGTTATGTTGAAAAACCTTCATACCACTAGCTTTGATTACTTGGCAAAAATTTTCAACCATGCACTTTCGGACATTTCCGTTCCTGGTGTTTGGAAAGTTGTCAGGATCATTCCTATTCTTAAACCTGGCAAATCCCAGAACGTGGGAATGTCCTATAGGTCAATCTCGCTGCTCTCACTGGTAGCTAAAACGCTTGAGTCACTCCTGCTTCCCCAGCTTCAACAACATCTGAATTTGGCCACACACCAACATGGCTTTAGGAAGCAGCGTAGTACCACAACTGCATTGACAGAGCTCACCACTCAAATCGTCGAACCTTGTTCTTGCGTCAAATAAATCATCAGCCACACTGTTCACTTCTTGGACAAAGAAAGTTAATGATGTCCTCGACATCCATATTAACGGTGAGACCATCCCCACCGTTAAATACCCAAAAATTCTACGTGTCATTTTTGACAACCTACTTACCTTTTCTAAGCATGCAAAAAACATCTGCAATAAAGTGAACAGTCGAAACTAGGTTCTTAAAGCCCTCGCCGGAACTAACTGGGAAAAAAGACAAGGAAATCCTTGTCACTACCTATAAAGCCATAGGCCGTTCCATCATCAATTATGCTGCACCCATCTGGACGTCATTTTTAAGAGACACCCAATGGCGAAATATTTAATCAAGGCAAAATACCGCCTTACGTACTGCAACAGGTTGCCATTCCATCTCCCATCCTGATCATCTCCATGATGAAACCTCCATACTTTCCGTCAGACAGCATAACGAACTGCTTACAAACAACGTCAACAGGGACCTTGGTGCGCGGCCACCTCCTATCCATCAGAGTGAAAAAACTCTGCCTAGGGAAACGAGAACCTCCCTAGCACAGCTAAGTTCAGGATGGTGCCGCACACTACAACATTATCAAGCGCGCGTGCTCCCTAACACCTTAGATCAATACCCTGATTGTCACCAAGGCCCGCATGACGCAAATCACCTTTTCAACTGTCCTTCCAATCCCACCTAGCGACCAATCCTAGCGGCTCAATTTTTGGGTCTTTCAGTCCCGCTCGTAACACCACCTAGACTGAAACGCTTACTAAGTTGTATTTTGCTTTTATTATTAAATTATTTTATTATAATTATTATTATATAAATGTAGTTAGCACTCATTTAAGTAGATAAGTAGTGAAAATATGTATTTGCAAAGTATCGTCTGCATGTAAAAGTTTGTTTTGTCTCCATTTACAGACCTGATGTTGCTACAACAACAACACGATAATGTTTTTGTTCTTTAAATTTAATATAATGAAAATGTAAAATTATTTGACAGTCTTAATAAGTTTGTAAAATATATTCCATCGATAAGTGATCTAGTGATCTAAGGATAAATAAATTATGTTACCTTTGTAATAAGTTCATATGTCTAACGATTAATTGTTCAGTTTTTGAGTCGATTTATGCCTTAGTTATAATTGGGCTACCACCACAACTACAAACACAACTACCAACTACCATGTAGCGCGACAAGTTACAATTGTGCTACAAAATCGCTCTAAAATGTAACTTTGAAGTGTCATTTTGATGTTGATAGAAGAATATTTGCAAACAAATCGAAAAAAATATGTCGGTGAATAATATTTAAAAAAAATCTATAGCTGGATTTTTAGCTATGAAGGCATATAATGAATTAAAGAAATTAAAAGAAACTAATAAAAAGAAAATAAGGCGCAGATGGGTAGTCCGAGAACTGTACAAGACAAGAGACCAATATGGATTTTATGCCACTTCATTTAAAGTATTGCGAGAGAAGGACCCAGAAATGTTTTTTAAAGCAACAAGATTGAATGTTGATTTATTCGACACGTTGCTTGAAATGCTGCATGATAAATTGACGAAAACATCAATTAGAAAACCAATAGAGCAAGAATGTCGACTGGCGTTAACATTAATGTAAGTTCAATAATATTAATATTATTTTGAAGAAGTTAATTAATTTTACTGTTAATAAAAGGTACCATGTACATGAAGGAGCGAGAAATATATTCGCTTGGAAATTTAAAATGGGCCTGTTTACGGTAAGCAAATTTTTTTTGGAGACTTGTGAAGCAATTTGGGATAGGTACACTGAAATCTATTTACTTACCTGATCCACAACATTCCGACTGGAAATGTTTGGAAGAAATTTACAGAAATAAATGGAACTTATCAAATTGTGTTGGTGCCATTGACGGACATATAAATATTTTTTGCCCAAAAAAAAGTGTGGTTCTTGTATTTTAATTATAAAAGGAAATTTAGTGTAGTTTTACTTGCGGCATGTGATGCAAATTATAAGTTTACTTGTGTTGATATTGGGGCACATGGTAGCCAGAGCGATGGTGGCATATTTCAGGAAAGCACTTTTGGTAAATCAGTCCTTAACCATCAACTACCATTACCACCTATGAAACATTTGCATGCTTCAGACGTTCAATTTCCACACTTTTTCGTAGGAGATAATGCTTTTCCCTTAAGGCAGAATTTAATGAGACCATTTCCTGGCAAAAATTTATCGGATCAACAAAATAATTATAATAAAAGATTGTCCAAAGCACGGGTAACCATAGAAAATGCTTTTGGAATTATGGCTTCTCGATGTCGCATTTTACAGAACGACATTAATTGTGCTCTTGAAAATGCAGACATTATCATTAAAGTTGTTGTTGTGTTGCATAATTTTTTACTTCGAGATATTGTAGTCGATTTTACGGAGATTATATTGAAGATGGTGAAATCATTCCGGGTTTGTGGAGATCTGAAAATGTTAATCTAATTTCATTGGAAGTATCAGGTGCTACAAATTCATCTCAACGAGCGTAATATTTTAATGAATTACTTAAATGAACATTAAAACAATTTTGGATTTCAATGAAGAAATTTTATATATTATTTAAAAAACTACAAATAGTATTGAATATAGTAATACAAACTTATTATAAAAATTAATATTATTTTTTTTTTTTTTAATTTTATTTTTAATTATGGTTAATATTTCCATTTCCAAATCAATTAATTCCAATGATTCAAAATTCAAAAATTACTTGTTCTAAAAATATGCAATTTTAATGTTAAATTGCTCAATTATCTATCAATATAATATTAATATCAATCTTTACCTTCTCACTTGCGGAATGCATTAAAAAAAGGCCATATTTTTAATATATTTCCACCCAGATATCATTTTACATTCACTTCCTGATGGCTGATTTTCTTTTTTCAGCTCTCTGTAAAATGAATCCCGCAATCCCTTCCATTTAGTTTTACATTTGGATTCTGTAATAAAAAGTATATTTTCATATATATTGCTAACAAATTAAAACAATTTCAAGATGTCATAGGAAGTACAAAATAATGTGTTTTACTTACCATCAATATTCAAAACCAATCCAATTTCTTTCCATGTTTTCTCTTTTAATATCACATTTTTATGTCCCCGATTACTTTTATCATATAAAAATGGCTTTTCCCGCACTAATTCTATTAGATTTTCCATTTTAAAATTAAATAAATTGTTATAAACAACAAATAAAATATTTGTGAACAATCAAATAAAATATTTTAAAATAATTATTATTTTAAATAATTTTGACAATTTACTACTACACTTTACTGCAACTTCAAAAATTTTAAAACTCAGCCCAATTATAACATTTGTAATTTTAGTAGCCCAATTATAGCTCAAAGCTTTGATTTCCATAAGAGTGAAGTTGGTAGTTGTGTTTGTAGTTGTGGTGGTAGCCCAATTTTAACCAAGACATAATTTATTAATTTTATATTTAGATATGTGTTTAATAAATAACTACTTCATTGTTAAACAAAAATAAGTTTATTTGACTTTAAAATTCAAAAGTAAAATATATAGAATAAAATATACTTAATAAAATATTTTTTTTAAATTTTTTTTTTCATTTAATAAATCTGAGCGTAGGAAATACAGTTTATCCAACCTTTCATCGTTCAAATATGTCCGGAGCAAACCAGCTGCACTAAAGCTTCTTTCTGCTTCTACTGGTGATGGCGGCACGCTCAAATTTTGTCCATTAAATCAGTTCGTATTTTACTGTGTTCGTAAAACATAATTTCCCTTTTATATATCGGGTCTGGTAAAGTATAAGTGAATGTCGTTGTTGAAATTGTTTTAGCAGGTTTTCTAGTTAAGAATTCCTGTAACTCATCTGCTTTTGAATATTTTGCTCGTGTTTCAGATAAAATACTACCTACTTCAGAGGTAGTATTTTTTTTGTAGAGGACGTCAACAACTTTTAAATGCATTCCGTGGCTGTGGCAAAATTGATGGTAAATACACAACAAATTACCTATATTCTTCATTACAGAAGCGCCATCTGTCTCCACTGCCACAATCTGTTTTCTGAGAAGATTGTCATATACGTTTAATTTTTCTTCTACAACTTGTACTGCTTTGGCTGCTGGTATTTATTCTTATCATGCCAAGCCCAAAAACATCTTTATCCTTTGTGTGAATATTGAGACACTTATCAACGATTTCGTTTTGATGTCCACTCATCTAATGATAATAAAAATCGTTCCCAAGCTTCGATTTTCAATTTAAGTTTGTTTTTGAGAGCTGGTTGAAGCGTTGCTGCATATTCAACCACCATTGCTTTAATACAGTTTTCTGTTACAGGAATACTTAAACCTTGGGCTTTCCATTCATTCTTGATTTCTTCACTATTTACCAGAGTAGCAAACGTTATATGATCTAATGCAGTTAATTTAACAAGTACGTATCATGCCGATGATTTAGATTGTTGGCAAAAAACGAAGTAACTTTGGGTGTTTCTTTATTTTGACTTGATGTTGAAGCAACAACTTTAAACAAATCATGTTTGTATTGCATATGAAACCTGTATGACGTCGATTAATCGAACCATGCCCTAATATATACTAATAAAATTTTACTTATTCATTGTACTCCCACTATTAATGTTATCATTAATTGAACTTATTTCTTGATTGTGATTAATTTTAATTTTCTTTGATGTATTTTCACTATTGGGATTATTAATCTATTTGCAAAACATTTTCAAATATTCTTTTAAGTCATCTCTCATTGCAAATGCATTTTTGGATGAATAATTAGATGAAAGTGGTGATTTTAAACCTGTGCGTCTATTCTGGTTTTTCCCGGGGAATTGGAAATTGGGAAAAATCAACTGACAGTTTTCCCAAGAAATCTTTCCCAAAAATTTATTCCCAATTCCCCGAAAGTGTATTCTGGCACACCGGGGAATTGATCATTGGGAGTAAATTCTGTAGTAGAGCATTGTAGTATATATTCTGCATTTTTAATGTCATTATATGTGACATCTGTCATTTTTTATATAAACAAATATAATTTAAAAGAAAGTTTTATCATAAATTGTAAAAATACAAAATGCAAAATGGCTTTGGAATTGATAAATTTCATGGACGATGACGATGAGCGAAGGAAGAATTTAGGTATTCACCGAAAAAGATTAAGGGATAATTCGGATCCATTTAATATGTATGAAGCGGAATTTATTTCTATATATCGCTTCCCGCAAGCATTAGTTTTAAATTTAATGAGCCTAATTGGGCCACATATGGTATCAACAACAATCCCAAAAGAATTGAGGACATTGTGTGCACTAAGTTTTTTTGCGGAAGGTAAGTGTAACTACGGCATGCAAATAAAACAGTTTATATTAAATAAAAACATTTATTTATAGATTCTTTTCAAACAAAAATAGGTGGTAATTACATTACGTGCATGTCGCAAACTGTTGTCAGTCTCAGTAGATGCATTTAAGAATTTTGTACCATCGTTGATAAACATTTGATGCCTAAGTTCATAAGATTTCCACAAAGTAGTGAAGAAATTAATTCAATAAAAATACAGTAAGAAAATTTGAAATATTTGACCGACATTGCTTTAATTATAATATATATAATAACTACAGGTTTTTTCAAAAATTTAATTTGCCTGGAATAATAGGCTGCGTGGATGGCACACATGTTTCAATGTTTAGACCGGCTGAAAATGTTGAACATGTTTATTTTAATCGACATCGTTATCATTCAAAAAATGTACAATTGGTAAATCAAATATTATTTCCATTTATTTGCAGACACAATTTATTATTAATTTTGTAGATCTGTGATTCGGATCTAAGAATCTTAAATGTGAATGCTAAATATGGGGGATCAAATCATGATGCAACAATTTGGAGAAAATCATTAGTTAAAGCATTTCTTCATAACAAATATGACGAAGGAAACTTCCAAAACACATGGCTGTTAGGTATAATGTTTAAATATATATATTAATTGAAGTAAATCATATAAAACAATTCATATACAATTTAATATTCATCCAAAAATTCCATATCAATATATGATGCTTCCATTTCTGTATTTCCTGTATTTGATTGCCTAAAAATAAAAAAATAATATCACATTATTACATATATTTTATATTTTAAGGTGATAGTGGATATCCTCTTGAACCCTGGCTGATGACACCAGTTTTAAATCCAACAAGTGAAGGTGAGAAGGCGTACAATAGTGCACATCGATCAATACGTAATTGTATTGAAAGGTGTAATGGTGTGTTGAAATCAAGATTTCGCTGTTTGGGAAAAGACAGATGTATAAAATATAGCCAGGAATTGATGGGTATAATCATAAATACTTGTGCTACTCTGCACAATTTTTTAAAATTTCACCATTACACAGACCAACATGATTTAGTGTTTGGTGAAGAGGAGGAAGCAGAAACTGAAGAAGATGAAGCTGTTTTAATCACCGAGGGTCGATTATTAGATATTGGAAGACGTACGAGGTCTACAGTTATACAAGATTTTTTTAGTAATTAATTGTTAATAAAAAGTTAATAAATTAACAATTACTTAACATTACCTGTTATTTATTAAAAGTTCCCTTAAAATATCATTTCTTTTTTCCATTGCAACACACATTCTTAGCTTTATTTCATTATTTTGTTCTAAAGCTGTTGCAATTCTCCCTAAATTTACTGTTTTTTCCTCATCGATTTTATTTGATTCTTTTAGAATCTCATCACGGGTGAATGCTGATCCTAAAAAGTTACAAAAAACTGATTATGAAATTATTAAAACTGATGACATTATTTATTATGATATTATTTTATTATTTTTTAAATTAGTTTATGTGACATATAGTATAAATAGTACCTCTAATTCTTCGAGAGCTTCGTAAAGGTTCCAAAAAAGCGCCTTCGCTTTCATATTGCTCACGAGTTTGTTCTGCTGAATGACTTGGCTCGGTATGTGCAGTAACAACTGGTGCTATATTAATATTTCCAAAGCCACCCTCCATAGTACTTGACCCTTCAACGGATTCAATGGAAATCACATTTAATATTCTGGCTTCTAAATCATTTAGTTCCGCGGGTTTTTTTTATTGTTGCATCAGTTCCAAGACCAGTTCTATTGGCATATTCTCGTAAACTTACTTGAGCACCCCGAGCATACTTTTTGAAAAAAAAGTATTTATAATTATCCACTAATTAAGGTAATGTATACCTACTTCATATCGATCCACGTTCTCCGCCACTTATCGTGATCCTTATGTGCACCACCTAGCGAATTTAATTGGTTTGCCACCTCAAACCATTTCATTTTTAAATTATTTTTACCATCGTTGCTATCAAAACTACATTTAATTATAATTTTATTAAATAATTAATATATTTTTATAGGAATTATACCGATCGTTGGCCAATGCTGTATCATTTTCCATTAAAGAAACTAGTAGCTCCTTTTGTTCTTTTAATTAATAATTAATAATTTTAATAAACACTTTTTCCACTTTTAGCAATACTTACTTTAGAAACTGAACTGCTACTCATTTTATAAATTTAATTTTAGAAATTTAATTAAAAAATTAATTCTCAATAGATATTCCTATATTATATATAAATAAAATATAATAAAAAAAAAAAAGTATAGGTATATTCAAGCAAAATTAAACTTTTTCTTTATTATTATTCTTTTCCATACCTTTTTTCTTGGGGAGTTTTTGACAGTATTTGGGAAAAAATAATTATTCCCAATTCCCTTTTCCCAGTAGCCGGAATACAATTTGGGGAAAAATTTTAAATTTACTGTCAAAAATAAAATTTACTGTCAATTTTTCCGGGAAAAACCAGAATATAGACGCACTGGAAGAGGGTTAATTTTATTTCGCCACAGCCCAAGTGTTATATTACATTCGCACTAGAGTAAAAAAACAGGTTTGAAACCTGATTTCATGAAGAGCCGTTCAGACTACGAATACGAAACAAGGTCCATTTTGACATTTCAAGCAAAATAAAAAAGAAATAGTTTTGAGTAGAAATAACAAAAATGAATTATAATTTAATAATATTAGCAGTCCAAGTTTTCGTTTTTAATAACGAAATTAATGTATATAAATTAGACAAACAACGTTTATTGGAAAAAAGAAAAAAAAATAAGAAATGCAATATTAATCCAAAAAATGAAGTTAACAAAACTTCTAATATTAAAAAGTTTGCATAAAACAAATCCTCCTAATAGAACTTAGAAATTGGTAAGTTTTAAAGAAAAAAAACTAATTGTATTTTAATACATTTTTATTATTTTAAAAACCGTCAAAATATATTTTTTGACACCGATCTATTTACCAATGGCGATAATTTTTTCAAACAAAATTTGAGATTGACTCAGAAATCATTTAAGGAATTGTGTATACTGCTTCCAAATTTAGCTAAACAGAGCACACATCTCCGTGAAACTATTCCGCTTAAGAAAAGTGTAGCAGTGGCATTATATGCTTTGGGTTCTTCAGCGGAATATAGAACGATTGCAAATTTATTTGGAATAGATCGGTCAAGAGTGTGCGAAATTGTTTTGGATTTTTGTGCGGAAGTTTGGGAGCAGTTAAAACATATGTACGTAAATTTCTATGCTTTAACAGATGTTATAATAAAAAGGAATATTAGTGGATTTGAAAAGTTAGGGTTTTCTCAGTGTATCGGAGCAATCGGTAAAGCTGTAAAGGCAATATTATTGGTCCAACATTCAAGTTTAAATATTTTTTAGATGGATGCCACATAGAAATCACACCATCCAAAGAAGATGCAACTGAATATTACAATTACAAAGGATGGTACTCAATAATTTTACTTGGTGTGGTTGATCACAGATACAATTTTATTTACATCAACGTAGGTTGCCCAGGTAGATACTACGATCGAGCAATCGCTTCTAAAACAACAACATAGTAATAGTAGTAAGAACAACGGAACCTTACTATGAAATAAAAAAATAATTGAATCTGTAGAAGTACCGCCTTTGTTAATAGGTGATTCAGCATTTAAATTATCGAAATATGTCGTAAAACCTTATCCTTTCTAAATAGAGGTTGATTATTCTGAAAAGGTTTTGAATTTTTTTTTGTGTTAAAAATCATTTTGTAATTTTTTTTATTTATATTTTAAAGGTGTTTAACTATCATTTGTCCAAATGCAGGCAAGTGATTGAGAATGCTTTTGGACACTTAAAAGCAAGATTCAGGAGATTGGGAAAGGTTTAGACAACCATATTGAACACACAACAATGATTATTAAAGCATTTTGTCTGCTACACAATTACTGCAATTCAAAACGGGATAAAGTAAATGCTGCATGGATTTTAGATGTAATTGAAAATGAAAAAAACCGAAATAGACCGAAATTTATTTTAATTCATTTATATCATATATTTTAATTCATTATGATATATGTACATAATATATATTTTATTATTCATTATACATCATAGATCATACATATATCATTATAATAATTGTATTTTTACAAAATTATAATAATATATTTAGTACATACCTACTTATATTTATTTTATTTTATTTTTTTTATGCGTTACATATAACTAAATTTTTTCCATTGCAACTGTTTTTCGCTCTTCCAAACTAATTAATTTTTTGTTGGTCTCCAACAATTCGCAATCTATTTTTTCACTGTTCTGCATTAGTTGTTCAAATAAATTATTAGTAGATTTCATTTCATCCATTACTTCAGATAAATTAATATTTTACTTTATTTTTTTTCTTTCAGTAAATGTCGGTTGTGTCGATGATACTGTTGTTGGTGATGAAGATGGTGTATTTTGGGGTACAGCTGATGATGATGAAGTAGATGGCATGAATTGGTCATAATGATCATAATTATTATAACCTAAAATTTAAAAATATTGTAATTCTAAAAATTATAAATTAAAAAATTTAAATAAATATTTTACATATAAGTATTCTGGTGAAAAACTTTCATCCATTAATTCTTCTGAATTTATAAATTTGTTGTTTCCCAAAATTTCTTTCATTTCTTTAAAATGTTCCCAATCAGATGGCGATCCACCGGAAAGCCCAACAATTTTCTTTTTAGGTCTTAAAAAAATTAAATTCTATTAATATAATATCTAATTAAAATAACATATTAATGAAAATTACCTATATTTCGCCTTTAATATGTGCATTTTAGTTTTAATTTCTGACACAGAAATTTCTATATTTTCCAATTTCAGCAGAGCCTGCATTTCTAATATTATATGGGAATTTTGCTTATTTTTTTTAAGTCGTCCTTCTTTTCAATCCATATTCTAATAAATATAGATTTTAATGAGCATACAACTGACAATTATTTATAGGGGTACTAAAATTCGTTAAAATATTGTCAATTCTAACGAATAATACGAAAAGTATCGAGGTTGAAACTAATCATAACCCTCAAACCAAACGAGGTTTTGCGAACAACCTGGTTTGGTATTGTCAAATATTTTATATGAAAAAACCCAGTTAAAACCTACAACGGAACCTGGTTTGGTGAAAAAACCTGGTTTTTTGGCGTAGTTTGAATATAGTATTACATTACCAGATTGATCATAATAAATCTACATAATTCGGTGGGCAATATGTGCCATCATGCATTTTTATAAAATTATAACGTAATACCACTGTAGCTTTCACACATTTTTCAGCGTTTTCTGGGATTATACAAAGGGTGTTTTTCAAAACTCTCCAACATGCAACACGGATCCCAAATGCATTTTCAATGAGAGCTCGGGATAAACGATAATTGAAATATGTTCTTTTCCCATCAGTTAATTTTGTAGGATATGGTCGCATTAAATAATATTTTAAGGGGAATGCACGATCTGCAACTAAATAGTGATTGCATAGAAAGATTGAATTTTTTAATTGGTAACTTTAATTGAAATTGGTAACTTAAATTCGCCTTTTAATAATCTTTTATCAAAAAACTTTCTGCAAAAATACCGCCATCACTATCCCTACTGTAAGCTCCAATATCTACTGATCTAAAAGTATAATTAGCATTACAAGAAGCGAGTAGCTTCTGAGAGGCACGCTGCTGTTGCGACCTTTATGCTGTTACGGACATTGAATATTTATATGTAATTTATATGTAAATATATTTCCTTAAATACTGGAAATGCAATTTAGCAAATTCCATTTATTTTAGCTATTCTTTGCCACTCGCTTTCATTTGGAAGGTACCAAATTAATTGGCATTAACTGTTCCCAAATAACATCACACGTGTCATAAATAGTATTTCTGACTGTCGATTGTCCCATTTTGAACATCCAACCCTAAACTGATATTGGTGCTCCCTGTGATAAACACCTAAAAAGAAATATACGTACTTTAAGAAGTGATTTATAACTAAAACGAAATATTACTAACAAAAGCGTTAAAAAAATCATGCATTCTGGATCTATAAATTCTCGCATTGAAAATTTGATCTTCATTTTTTAATTTTTCAATTTTTTTTTCAACAAATCCTTCTGTTTTTCTGTTAAAGATTAACTCACGTACCCACCATTGTCTATTATTTTGATTTACATTTTTCATTGTCAAATTAAATGCTTTTGTAACTTCATATGCAACAAAATCAATATTTTCAATTTCTTTAAAATCCAATATAAACAGTATTATAAACTTTATGTCATACACAAAACTTATAATATTTAACAATAATCTTTTTAATAATATTTATTTTATACACCAAATTTATAAATCAAAATTATTAAGAAATTAATTTACAAAACATCAAAATCCAAAATATCAAAAAACAATTTTCAAACGCACGCGGAATTGTGGTTCACAATTTGTAACCAACTCGTCGTCAAATTTCAATGCCTACATAATGTCACGTACGGGGACCGTACACAAAACGTAATATTCCTATGAGCACAATGACGATCCAGTAAAAAGGAAAGTCTTTTTGAAAAATTAGAACTTGAAAATGGTAATCCAACTAGTGAAACTTTCGTCGTCAGTAAAGGCTAGTTGAAAAATTTAAAAACCGTTAAAATTTGCACAGTATAAAGTTAAAAGGTAAGGCTGCGAGTGCTGATATTACGGCAGCGCGTGATTATCCAAAAAAAAATATACAGACGAAAGAGAATATGTTTCGGAACAGATTTTTAACGTAGAAGAGACTGGCCTGTACTGGAAACGAATGCCAGAAAAAACTTACATTTCTAAGGATGCAAAGTCTACACCTGGTTTCAAATTAGCAAAAGAGCGTTTAACCCTTCTTCTTGGGGGTAATGCAGCTGGAGATTTTAAGTTGAAGCCTCTATTGATATACCTTTCTGAAAAGGATGTAATAAATTCAATTTGCCAATTATTTGGATCCAACAAAAAAAACATGGATGACTTCAACTTTATTTGAATCTTATAATATACCTCAGCAATAAAGTTCTGTTGCTGCTGCATAATGCTCTAAACCATTCGGTAAACCTACATGAGTTATCTAATAATGTCCGGATCAAGTACTTACTTAAAAATACTATAGCCTTGATTCAACCAATGGACTAACCAAGGCGTGATATCTACATTCAAAGCATATTATTTGCGAAGAACTTTTCAACAACTAATTGTTGCGAGTGAGAAAGAAGGACTAGGGTTTGTTCTGGAAAAAATTAAGGATTCTATACAGAATATTACAGAATCATGGGAAAAAATTAAACCGTCTACAATGAAGTGTGCTTGGAAAAAAATTTGGCCAGAGAACTTCAATAACGATGATGCTGATGTTCAAGATTTTCCGGAAGTATAGGTAAATCTTGGTAATCAACTTGGTTTTTGTAGAATTAGATGTTACTGATTTGATAAATGCTCATGGAGTTAATCATTGATGATTTGCTGCAGCTGGAACAAAATCGACCACCCGAAGAACACGAGAATGAAGATATTGCAAATATTCCTCAGGAACTTACCAAAAAAAAACCTATCCACTGCTCTTTTCCATTTCAAAGAAGGTATTAAGGTCGGCAATTCAACCAGTTACTTTTTTTCAACCAGTTACTTCCACATCAGCGGATTTGAATTCACAATCAGATTACATAACTTCATCATAAGAGAAATGCTGGAAGATCGTTATATATTGCTTTCGTAAAATAATGGATTAATTTATGTTTTTAAAGAATTTTGTTATTTTTAATTATTTTTATATGTATGTACGTACACATTTCTGAATTAATTTTAATTTGGCTTTTGAATATTTTTATATATTTAATATGTACTTCAATTTAAAAAGTAATTAATATCGCTCATTTGCGGCAATAATGTCACAACTCGAAAATTGGCAATGTTCAGGAAAACATTTTTAAAGTTTGGAGTGCTATAATTTTATCAGATAGTAATTTAGCAATACTATCTTAACATAATTTCAAAGAATGAAGATTTGCATTACATATATTTATGAAATAAAACATAATGAATGCGTCAGGCTTGCGTCAGACTGCTTCGAAAAAACTCTTCACACATGTGACAGTTTTGCTAGAAAAATACATATAAAAGTAAGTATTATATTGAAAAGTTACATCATTGTTAATATACAAAACTTGTTCTTTTTAATTTATGACTGCAAAAAAAAATGATTGCAAAAAAAGGAATATTTTGTACAAAATAAAAGGCGACATTAATCTAAGAACATTTTATTTTAAAAACTTAAACATTTCCAATTCAATTAAAATTTTTCAAAACAAAATTAAAATATTAATGTAACGTATAGAATTTTAATTTATAAAGCATTATAAAAGTTTTTATAAAATTTTGGTATAATATGCTTATCCACCAATTCCATGAGATACTTTTTTTTCTTTTAGAAATACCATTTTTTCGATATGTCACATATCTGCCGTGCAAAGTTTAAACATAGCAACTTTTTTTTTATGTTTTGAGAAAATTGGATTTTACTCCATTTTTCGTGGCTTTTTAAGACTGTTCACACTAGAAATGAAATGTTGATATTATTTGATGAAGAAAATAATCCGAAATATAAAGAATGTATTTGTTTAGGATTATGTTAAGTATTATTAATAAAATTTAAAGAAAATTGTTTTAGATGAAGTAATTTTATATTAAAATCCATTGAAATCCAAAAAAAAAACATAGTATGTGTATATACTAGGTTTTACACATTTTTTTGTGTGATATTTATTTTCAATGATAATCCACAATATAATAGTAAGTAAAGTTGCTGTTTTTCTTATTTGGACAATATTTTTAACTTATTTTAAAATATCTTAGAAAAACAGAGCATGTTCCAATAATTTAATATTGACAAAATTAAAAACCATTTAAATTTTAATAAAGTTTTAGAAAAATATATTTCTTTTTAGAAAAGTAAAGTAACATTTCTATATATAAAGTTAACATACAAAAAAAATTTTAATGTGCAGAAAATTTGCACAGATCTTCGGCATTTTCATTAGATTTTAAATTATTCCAAAATATTCTTTTTTTAGGGTGCATGTGAGGTAGTAATTCACTTTTTATTTTTAATAGTTTTCTTGCATTTATCCCATTGTCAGCATCATTTTCTGCTGGAATTACTGCATTGAATTTTTTCTTCAAAAACTTGGTTTCCAGATAAGCACCATCACTCAAATTTTCTTTAAAAAACATACTTCTGCTACCTTTACGAAATTCAACTTGTCTAATATTTTCTAATAAAGGTACAATATTTTCAAATTTATCGGTTTTACGTCTAGCTTTACATCCATCTTCAAATTTTTTGAAATCTTGAAAAGTAAGAAGCATTATTTCATTTGATTTGTCTGCCGCTCGTATTACATTCTCAAGATCCTGCATATCTAAAATCTCAGATTTAGTTTTCCATACTGCTCCGATTCGTCCATGGACAGAATCACACTTCATAAAGGAGTGTCCTGGCTCAAAATATTTTAAAATAATTTGATCGGGTCCCCAGTCAAAATTAACGATCGTGGCAAACATAGACAGGAGCACCCAGTTTTTGTTCTGAGCGGAGCAGTTATCTGCCCAGAAAACAAAAGTTTTAACAATAGGATCCGCTTTCAAAATGATGTTATAATATGCCGAAGTAACATTAGGAGCATTTCGGCCAATTATACCTTCATGCCAAAGTACGCATATATTTTTCTTTCCATGCATTGCAGCAAAAGTTTCATTCATGACAATTAAACGGCTAACAAAATAGCTGTTCTTGATTGGCATTTTTGGAAGAATTAAGATTTTTTGCATATCTACACAATATACATTATGCGTTGCTGGCCAGGATGTTTCACCATCTACTTTATATGCAGCACGAGCCTCAGTGTATCGTTTTTTATGTTGTGCATATTTAATACAATTAGAACATTTGTTTTCGTCATGCAAGATTAAATTATCTCCAGCTTCTAGAATATCACCATTATCGTCACAACTATTTCCTAGAAGATCACCATTTTAGTCATAAAGATAATTTCAATTTTGTTGACTGATCAACTTAAATTATTTATTTCTGTATTTTAGACCTTATTTAACATACAAATTCAAGTTTGATTTTTTATAATCAAACATATATAACTATTATTTCTTTATATAATTATTAATTATATTATATTATTAACAACATCATTTTAAATTAAATTTTATTTTAACAAAAACGTATTTAGTTTTTTATATACATTAAATCAATTAAATGATTTTAATTATTATACATTAACAAGTATATTTTTCTTGAAATAATATATGTATATAAAAAAAAAAAAAATAAGATTGTTATTGTCAATAATAGTTAATCATTATGATAAAGAAGTCGTAAACGAAATTTAAAATACAGAAAATATGTCAATATGCAAATAAATTTAAAATTGAAAAAATAATGTCATTTTTATCCTCATAATTTAAAAATGGATTTTCAAAATGGTTGGATAATCAAATAACATTTATTTAAGTATGATTTTTATGAAAAAAAAGGAAACAAGGACTACAAAGCGGATCCTATTGTTAAAACTAATAAAAAAACACAAAAGTAATAAATACATTAGGGTTTTACCTGAAGTTATATTTTTGGAACATGTTGGTTGTTCGTCCTTGTGGGTCTCAGCATTGATATGTGTGTCATCAGAATGTTGAAAATATTTTGAACAAGATGGACAATCATCTTGAGATGGCGCGGAAAATCCAATATTCTGCTTTTTGAATACTGAGCGAAAATTTTCATATGATATTTTTTCTTTATCAAATGTGTTATTATATTCTTTATGCAAATATGCAATAGATAATTCTGGAGGAAGATATTTCCTATTGGGTGAATGCTTTAGATTATAATGTGACACCACAGGGTTATACTTCTCTATGAATTGAATTATTCGTTCTTCTTTAATTAGAGATATTATTTTCATTTGTTCACCTCTTGGTGTACCACGTTTATCAGTTATATCCACATATCCCAACTTTTCTTTACACTTCAAATGCTGGGTGATAAATCCATCAGTTTTGCTGCCTAAGGTATGTAAAAACATTATTTTACATACTTCTACTGGTTGCTCATTAATGTTTGAGTTTGGTAATGAATAATGGATCGTTTTATTTCGTTTATGTGGATTTAATGCAGCAGTTTTTGTTGATACTACAGATTGTGATAAATACTTGTCAAGAAATAGACGCCGCTCAGCAAAAGATAATGCTTTATACTTATTGAGAATTTCTTGACGATTTAAAATAATATTATATTTTTCACCACATTTCTTTCTGCACTTACATTCTGGCAGCAATAATGGATTTGACGGACTTCTGTTTCTTTTGGTTTTATTATTTTTATCACCAGGAACTGTTTCAAGTATTTCATCAAAACTTGCGGACAAAGTATTATCCGGTAAATTATCATTGTCATTTTCATTTGGTGGTTTATTGCTTGAAGCAGTCATATTATTTTCTGGATAATATGTTGGATCCATAATATCTGATATATCACTACCAAAATCTTTTTCTGATAAATCATCTACATCTTTATCCTTTAAATTATCTTCGATCGCCAGTTTTCTTTCCCTAAGAAACATTTGTTCGCTGTTAGAACTATAATTATACGAAGAAATTTTTTGGAATATGCTATTTTTATTGTAAGTGATTTTATGTAATTTTGCTTCTTGTTACATGTTTAAAATTAGCAACTTAACTTGCTAAGTTTTTAAGAAGATATAGCCAATGGCTATATTTACCAAAAAAAATAGTAAGTCAAGTTACTATGTTTAATATCAGTATTTAAAACCAACATTAAAAATTAAAAACTAGTAACTCAACATGCTATGTTTTAATATAGTATACTTACGCTTTAGCCAGTTTGACCATCATTTTCCCACGCGATATCATTTTTCTATTATTACACTTCACTTTATGAAATTGAAAAACCAACTGATAAATCCTTGTATTATTTTTTTCAAACAAACAGATAAGTACCGATACTGTTTTTGTGCATAAGACGATGAAAATAGCAAACAAAGTTCTAATATGTAAGAAATTTCAGACATACTATGTTTTATGTAAGTGGTCAAACACAAATTACAAAAGTTACTAAAAAATTATGTTTCATTGCGAGAGAACGGGAATATGTACAAAAAAGAGGATGAGAGGCACCTAAAGGGGGAAAAAAATAGTTTTTTATGAAATAATAAAAGAAAAAGATAGCAAGTTGAGATACTATGTTTAAGCTTTGCACGGCAGATATGTCCATACATTCAGATCGAGGGAGTAATAGATTTTCGGAAGATGTGTCTTCTTGATTCACAACAGAAAGCTCTTTGTCCGGTTCCTTAGATGTCGAAGAAATAGTTTTTTTATTTAAAGTTCCACCTTTTAGCCAATTTTCCAAACTCATGGTAAATTTAAATGTTAATAATTAATATGAATTGTATTATGTGCAATATTCGCAAAAGGTTGTTTAGCTAATTTTAATTAATTGAATAATTATTTATTGAAATATAATAAGCAGAAGTATATACTTACAAAATTTCTTATTAGAATATAACTAAACTATTTTTGCAGTCAAGTATAATAACGTATAATTTGCAGAACAAAAATTGCTTAAAAGACATTTAGATTAATTTAATTGTTAATAAAAACTTAGATATCACACATCTATATGTACTTACAATTTTTTACAATTTTATTTAAAAAAAATAAGCATAGTTGTACACATTCCATCGAGAACTCTAACTAACTTATGATTCGAAATTTATTAAAATAATAATAAAATTAATAACCAACTATTACAAACTTTTTGAGGATACTGGTAGCTATAGTACCAAAAATAATCAACGCCTACTACAATTAAATATAGCTTTTAAATATTTTTGAAATACAAAATTCATCGTTAATAAGAAATATTTCAAAATTAAAATTTTTAACAGAAAAAAATTATGCAATTGTTATTATAATATTGATATTAATTTATATTCTCATATTTTTAAATTATCTGGCGGAACCATTATTTTTGCTGCAAAATACAAAATTCATACAAAATTCATCGTTAATAAGAAATATTTCAAAATTAAAATTTTTAACAGAAAAAAATTATGCAATTGTTATTATAATATTGATAATAATTTATATTCTCATATTTTTAAATTATCTGGCGGAACCCTTATTTTTGCTGCACGGAACCCTAGGGTTCCGTGGAACCCATTTTGGGAAACGCTGGTCTAATGTATTCATAAAAAATAATTTGCATACCCGAACAGGTTTATAGTACGAGCAAAAAAAACAACATATTTTTTCGTCTTGGAGGTCTGTTACCACCTTCACGCACATACCTATACTTTGGACAGATCTCCTCCATACTGTTCTTAATCAATTTCCTCTGTTACTCAATATTACCCAACGCCCATTATGACTGAAACCGCTGAAAACGTTCTGCTTCAGTGAATTTCTCGGCATACGTTAGACGGCATTTATCGGAAGACGGAGGTTTCATTTTTCTTTCTGACCGAACTTTTTTATCTTTTGCGGCTACTTTATATTGCTTTCCGGAATTCCGGGCTTCCTTTAAAACATTCCTTTTCCACTTATCTAAATTACGTTTACGCTTTTTACCTTTTCTTAGTGGACTCGTCAAAATGATAGATTCATTTGAAATATTTGTACTTGTTGATGGCACATTGGATGAGTGAGTAGCTGTATCAACAAGACTGATATCATTATTTTCGACAGATGATATGTAGGTAGCATGAACAAGTGAATCATCACAATCTTCAGAAAATGATTTATTATTACCAAAACCACTGCACGGAATCGGAGAACTTGATGAATCATTGCTTGCAACAAATGCAAATAAATAGGATTTGTGTTTATACATCATACATTATTTGAACATTAATCTTCGTTTTACATCAATTTTAAATTACATACCTGTACAGCATCTCTTATCTGCTAATGAAAATTTTAAATCTTTCGGTTCTATATTATTTACTTGCCATTTTTGTCCGATTGTTTTAATACATTCATAGATTTTTTTTGTACTATTACTATTACCCTCTTATTTTCGTATCAGTTTTACCCTGTTCCGAATGGTTTAAATAATTATTTCTATTTCTAAAGATTGTAACTATTGTTTCTGAATATGAAGAAACAAAGTTTGCTTCATTATTCATATTCTCAAATACGATAGGATAAGGTTGTGTTATTTGATCTGCAGGAATTCTATATATTTTAATGATATAAAATAAGTATAATTACGTAGCACATCTATTACGTATTTAACGTAAGTATTTACTCCAATATTTACTTACTTACTCGGCACACTACAGCTCTAGTGAGCCAGGGCCGAGGATATATGATATTTTCATAGGACTCTGTCCTACGCAGCATTTCTCCAGCTTCAGGTAATGATTTTACCGGAAATTTTTCTTTTTCACAGGTTAATTATTGTTGTCACTTTTATATTTAATTTAAATGTTTAATGCAATTATAAAATGTTAATGTTCATTGTTTACTATTTTAAACTTAATTTAGAACGGTAATTCACTTTTTGTTAGACTAGTATTTTTATCGTTTCAATAAACGATTCTTTTTAATTTTAATTATAATTGTTTTACTATAATAATTATATATTTTAATTTAACTATTTTACAATACGATTCGAATTTAGACCAAATTTTATGCTTACTTTTAATTGAAATTTAATTCTTCAATCTCAAAATAATAAAATAAAATAACAATGTTGCTGTTAATACGTTATAAGTTTTTAGATTTATTTCACGAATTTAAATTTGTATCATTGTCATTGCCGATCACGACTGTCTCCAAAAACCAATAAATCCATTAAAACATAAAATTTTAATATCGTTCTCAAATTTAATCATCTAATTTCTAATCAGAGAAACGCTAAATAACAAAGAGTATTAAATTATAAAAGCTAATTTACAACAAAGAAAATAATTTCAAGAGAACGATTTTATTGAAGTTTAATTTAAATAATAATTAAACAACATATAATTTATTTGATTTTAGAATATTTAAATGTTCATGATGCATTTCCGAAGAGATATTTTAAGATTCTAAAAATACTAGTTTAGAAAATATCAGTGCATTCTAAAATATAATACAATGGTTATATTTCAGGATTTTTTAAATATTGTTCCATATCCATCCTATTTTAACAAATTTGTTCGCTTTGTATTATATCACATGGCCCAAATATTTGTCGATATGGAATATTCTAGCACTCGTACCTAAAGTCAGTGCAAATATATTATTTAATAAAAAATATAGATGAAATTTCACAGTTTATTTTTGAAATTCTTCATAATATTTAGGTTCTTATTTTAAATAAGGCTCGCAAATATGTTACATCTTCTCCTGGCAGAAAGGTAAATAAATCTTTAATATCGGCAATTTTATCTTTTGAAATTGCATGTTCTAGTAAATTAGCCAATTTTTTTTTTGTTGCTTTCATTTGCAAATTTATGATTTTATATTCAGATTCTTGTAAGTAATGAACATTTTAATTTTAACGATAAAATAACTGAACGTTCTTTTTCATATAAAATAGATTTTATTTTAAAATATAGAATTTCACTGAAATCAAGTTTTGAAGCAGGAACCGTCTAAATTTTAAAACCATCTGCAATCATATGTAAAATGCTAAATTTTATCTTATTATACCAGGTTGTATTAATTTAATTACGATTTTGCGGAACACAGGATTCGCTCCATTGTTATGTCATTCCCTGTGCGTCTACTGTGCGCTTCTCTCTATATGGAACAGTATGTAATGTGTTTCATTTGCCACATTTGCAGTTCCTGTTGAGTTATATACGTTTAGTTTACGCATATAGTAAAATACAGATGCGTTTCCCTTTGGAATACCAAATACTTGATCAAAATCATAGCATAATATGCAATGACAATGATCGATATTCGTTCTACTCTATCTATATCTCGATCAGATTTACAAGCCTGTTTTTTATTGGAGTGACTTTGAAAAATATGTTTTGCATCTTCAGATAAATTAAATTTTTTTATTTATATATAACCTTTAGCACACATATCTTTTTTGGGCTTCCGAAATGCTATATTATATTCTGTGTTAAATATTTTTCTTTATACATGCTTAATTTAACTAGTATTTCATTATATTAAATGAAAAAAAAATTGGTATAAATTGTTTATATTTATTGGTCTAATATTTTATTAATTTTGAGTGCTGTGTAACTTTTTGATTTTGATATAGTGTAAGTGTTATTCTTTTTTACAGCGAACATTAATTTTTTGAAGAAAACTATTTCATTATATTTATCAAAAATAAAGTTAAAGTTTATTCCAGTTAAGGTTTCCATATAATATGTACGATATTTCGTTGTTTTTCATTTTGCAGTAAACTATAATTCAACTTTTCCTTACAATTTTCTGATGTTTCTGGATTTCAAGATTCACAGAAAAATCTTATTGAAAATGATAAATTATATATGAATTTTTGCTAAATCAATAAAGGTTTATTAAAAAGATGCAATGCTACTATGGGAAATATAATGATTGTTTAGAGACAGGTACTTTCCGCAAAAATTAAATATTATTATAAAAATTATTGGTGAAATAATTTTTATCTGTTGATAGCATTTTTTATTTAAATTAGTCTGTTTAAAACTTAAATTGTCATAAATTATTTTATGTTTTTAAAAATCAGTTTAGTGTTTGTTTTTTTACAAATCAAATTTTTAATTGATTAAAAATCATATATTAGTTCGAAAATATTTTTTAATTAAAAAAACAAATATAAATGAGGAAGGGAAGTAATTTGACATGAACGTACTCTATATTTAATGCAAATAATGATAATTGTCCAAATAAATTATTATAACATTATATATGTATATGTAGCTTTTTATCACACTATTTTAAAAAATTTATTTACATTTTCATTTAAGGATTTTAAAACATATCTGCTAAACCACAAAGGACTCAATTATTTGGGAGAGTATCAAAATAAACGAATCTTCAAAAAAAAAATCAAGAGGAGCCATAATTGATTTATTAGCTGCATATTGTGAAGAAATTTTGGTTTATTTCCTTCGAAAGAGGAAAAAATTGTTATATATCATGCATGTGTGGAGCTGTTTCCAATTTTCAAAACTAAAAATGAGGATTTAGAAGGAATTGTAAGCAACATTTTCTATAATTTACATTTATATCTAGATTGAATTATTTTGGTAATTTTATGATCTGTTATTTAATTTAACGCGTATCAGATATTGTGATGTGATATTGTGAATATATCAGATATTGTGATGTGATGGTACTGGTTACTTTATTACTAAATTAAAAAAATTACGCAAAGCCTCTAAACTTGAATCTTCTAAAAACACGGATCCCAACAAAACCATCGATCCTACAACGTCCAAAATTGATATAGAGCTATTCAAAGACGATCTTTTTTTTTAAAAAAAATGCCGTAATAGCAGACCAATTAGATGATGTTTAAAATTAAATTAATCAATACTTTTGCTGCAAGACAAATAATAATAAAATCAATAGATAATAAAATCAATTTGAAGGATGAATTTCCATACTTCTTTGTTCAACCAAATTTAGTAAAATACTTAATAGTGTTTCATTTTCATTAATTATTTTTATTAATTATTGACAGATTACATTTGATTTTCAACCATTTAAAAAAAAAAAACTGTTTTATTACTCACTGGACAAGCATTGAAAAAGAGGTTATTTATATGTAGTCAATGTATCTCGAAAAGATGTGATTCATACTGAACAAAACAGCACCGATGATTCGAATTCTGCTATACAGTTGCTTTTATTAATTTTATATATTACCAACACAGCCATTAGGCCGCGAAAATCTATACCAAGAGATTCGCAGATAAAAGCTATTGACAAACTTATAATATTTAAAAAAGTAAGAACATTAATTTATTACAAATTATAAATTATAAAAAACAAAATTAACCAACTAATTTTTATTTATAGATTGGACTAACTGAAAAGGAATATTCTGGTGTATTATTTAATTGCTATTGGACCAAAAAAATCATCAATAACACAATATCTGATACGCGTTGACGGTCACATTTTAGCGTTGGGTAAAAATTTGTTAATTGCAGACGCAGTTCAAAGACTGTATGAAGTGCAACCAAAAAACCTTTTTGGTTATACCTAACATTATCTTTTTGACATTGGTGATAAAATAGCAAGTATTTTAAATGTACATTTAACTATTCTAAAAATCAATAGTAATTATAACACATAAATATGTTATATTGTTATATATATTTAAACATGATATTCTTTATAATTATATTGTCTGATTTTATTATTATTGTTTTTTTTTTACTGTTGACTATATTTTAAGAATTATGTTACATATTATTAAGAAATCATATGAATATCATTTTCATATCAATATCTAAATATTACAAAATATTTAGAGTTTAGACAGTATTTTATTCCTATATCGTATTATAAATTTTACTATTTTTTACTTAATAATTTGATTGAAAATGTCATTATATTGCTTCGTGTGTAATAAAATATTTGAATCGTTTTCTGAAATATCACATTATCTACAAAAAAAAAACATTATTTTCATAAAAAATCAAATAAGATAAGTATGAAATGTGTTCAGAATATAAATTGTAGCCATATATATAATTCATATGATTCTTTAAAAAGACATACACTAATGTGTACAAATGCTATTAAGCCAACGTTTTTAATTTGCGATGTCGAAAATTTACCAAATAATTTATTAGATATATATAATGATACAGTCAAAAATGTTAATCATGTAGAGAAAGCATTATCTGTAAGTATGTAGTATTGATTTGGAGCACATTTGCAAGGTACTACATAATTAGTATAGAAGTAATGGAATAGTAAATTTTATTTCCACAAAGAACTCTCATATATTTGGCGAAGTTTCAGACATTTTACAAAATTGTAGTAATTTTGAAAAAAGTAAAATTATTGAAAGAGTACAATGTCTTAAGAGAAAAGTTGCTGTTTAAAATCAACAATATTTTGTTCCTCCTATTTCTAAACCGATTGGGTTACGTTTTTGTGTTAATAACAGCATATCAATTAAACAAGATAATACCAATCTGATTCAATTATTCAAACATAGCAAAATTATCTTGTTTAATTGATATACCAGATAACTCGTAGTTAGTTAGTAATATTTTACATAATATATTACATAATAGTGATGGCATTTTCAGTTTTTCATATTAAATATCAGATATGTATATGTTTGTTTTATATTACCAAAATTAATAATTTCAAATTTCAAAGCCCCATACAAACGTGAGGCTGCGTCCGATACCCCGAATTTTTTAAAAATTTAATTAGATAGTGTGTACTGAGGAAACGGCATTAAAATCCCATAATATATAAGCAGTGTTTTTTTCGTGTGGATAAAAAGGGGAGTGTTCGACCCCTTTTTTAAGGGGGTTGCAATTGACTTATTTGAAAATGCACCCCACCACGACATACTTACAATATTTGTTTACATTTCTGTAAAATTTTGTCAAAATAGGAATTGGTTTACAACTATTTCTAATCATTGTAAAAAAGGCATTTTTACCCTGCGTACGGCGTACGGCGGACACAGAAATTTTTATCACGGATTCGGATTCCTTGATATCGAAAATGGATAAATCAATTAAAATCTCAAATTTTTTTTTTGCATCTCCACCACAAAGCTTCATATATCTTTAGATATATGAAGCAAAACTTGAATTAGAAGTGAAAAACCTATAATATAATGTAATGTAATAAATAAGATTTAACACTTTTATAAATCATTAAAATTAAAAAAAAAAAAATTCTATTATAAATTACTATAATTTGTTCTATTATAAATTAACTTATGAAAAACAGTTAAAATAAATAAAGCTAAACAATATTGTAAAGCTGCTCACAAAAACTTATTATTAAAAATAAAAAAAAATATAAAAGGCTGTTATTAAATAAAACCTTCAATATGTCAACCTGATAAAAAATAATAAAAGGGTTTTTTATTTTTATAAAAAATATTTTACAAAAATTATAAAATTAATCAAAATATATACAATTTTTAAAACTTTGCTGCAATACTTTTTATTTTGGTAAACATAGCCGTTTAGTAGGATCAGAGTGTCCGGCTAGCGTAATATTAAACCAGCCGATGACGTTTATTTTGAAAACGTCTGAAGCTGCAATTTTTTCTTAACAGCTGCAACTGCAATTAGCTGAAATTTTGCTGCAATTTTGGTAATATTTTTTATTTTGGTAAACATAGCCGTTTAGTAGGACCAGAGTGTCCGGCTAGCGTAATATTAAACCAGCCGATGACGTTTATTTTAAAAACGGCTGAAGCTGCAATTTTTTTTTAACAGCTGCAATTAGCTGAAGTTTTGCTGCAATTTTGGGAATACTTTTTATTTTGGTAAACATAGCCGTTTAGTAGAATCACACGTTTTTCTTGAGAACGGCTAAAGCTGCAATTTTTTTATAAACGGCTGCAATTATTGGCATACTTTTGATCTCGTCTGGCTAAAGTGGTCGGGCTAGCGTAATACAGCTATATAAAACCATCAATATATTGAAATGAAATTAAATAAAAAAGTTAATAAGGATAATAAAAAAAAGTTAATACATTATATATAAGTTAAAATATTAACAAAATTAATTTTTATAGTATTAGCTTTTTTATTGCTTGACTTAGACACGTTTTACTTGACTTAGAAACTTTGGTAAGTAATTTCACTGCATTTTTTTTAAACATCTTAGATGGTATTCTCTTCTGTAATTCTTACATCATATGCTACAATTTTCAGATAAGGTATTATTTGTCATAATGTTAGTACCAGTGAAAGCACATTTTTCCATTGCAAATGGTATTTTCACCGATACCAATATCTTCGGAGTGAAACAATTTTCTAACATGTTTGGGCTTTGATGTACTTACAGGTAAAATAACGTTTGGTTCTTCCATTTAAATTGAAAACTTCTGTTAAAAAATTAACTTCCGGTAAATTTCGAATAGCAGATAATTCAAATGCACCTGATGTTACGGTATGAGAATTTTTTTTTTTCGTGGCAGGAGTTGGTTTTTATTGTGGTAGAATTTTCGGAACCTTAAATGAATCATTTTCTTTTTATTATTTTTTAAAGCAAATTAGTTTTCTTTTCAGCTTCTTTAATTTTCTTCTTTTGAATTTTTTCTGTCTTTCTATATGTTGTACAAGTTTATTTATTTTTAATCTTGTGAGTTTAAATTGTTGGTTATTCTGTTTTTGAGTTCTTTAAATTGTTACAATTCTTATTTTTAATTTTAATTTTTAATTTTTTTTTATTATGACTCTTGCGTCAGGAGTGCTAACATTAGCGTTTTTAAAATTTTTAGCATAAGCTGTAACAAGACTTAAAACTAATAAAACACTTAAAACTAGAAAACACTTAAATCTAAATAGGCTACTTTTATAATTTATCATTTTTTGAGCTACCCAGCTACATATATTTTTTAGGTAATATTATGTTGTTTTATGTATGTTAAGCAAAACTCAAATAGGAATCCGAGGGATTATCCTCTCAGATTTTTATTTGTTTCCCGGCCATATAAGTAGAAATTTGAAAGCATGTGAGTGCTATCAACTTCTGAGAATTCAGCAGCAGAATTTTGGATGATTACAGCAAGTGGTGAAAGATAAAATTTATCTATTAAATTATCGTTACAATTATTAACAATGTAATCTTCGAAAATTGAATTTATTAAATGCTTGACAAGCCGGACCGCTCAAGAAATTGAGAAATAATTGTCACGAGACCTTTACAAACGCCTCGGATAACGGATGGAAATAACGGATTACGACACTCGCAACGAAAACGGATTAATAATTTGATATTAGGACAATGGAATGTAAGAACATTATTATTAACTGCTGGCAAAATGAATGAAACCGCGCAAGAAATGCAGAAGTTCCATATAGATATATTAGCCATGCAAGAGATAAGGTGGAAAAGCAGTGGAGTAATAAAAAAGAAAGATTACACACTATACTACAGCGGGAACGAACATAGATCAGGTCAACGTGGCACAGGATTCATCGTAAACAAGAAAAAACAAAATAGCATTCTGGGGTTTACACCGATTACTGATAGAATATGCATATTGAGAATCAAAGGAAAGTTTAATAATTTATCAATTATATCAGCCTACGCACCAACCGAAGAGGCAGAGGATATAGACAAGGATGAATTCTATGAAAAATTAGAGGATACATGTAATAATATTAACAGATATGATACGTTAATTGTACTTGGAGATTTTAACGGAAAAACTGGTAGTGAAGACTTCACAAAACAGGTTGCAGGACAACAATCTCTGCACGACGCGACATCTCCTAATGGAATAAGGCTTTGTAATCTTGCTGCAAGTACCTCCCTGTATGTTGTAAGTACCCATTTTCAGCATAAAGACATTCATAAAGGTACATGGAAAATGCCACCAAATTGACCATGTGTTAGTATCCAAAAGATGGCTATCGTCAATAATAGATGTGCGTACTTATAGATCTGCGAACTGTGACAGCGACCATTATCTAGTTAAAGCTGTAATGAGACAAAGAATTTCAATTGTGGCGAAATCTAGGAGTTTAAAAAGGAACAAATTTGATATTGAAAAATTTAAGCAAACAAATATATCAGACACGTACAAAGATAACATTGAAAGACGATTGATTGAACACCAAGTTACAGATGACATAGATGAAGAGTGGAAAAATCTGAAAGATACATTATTAACAACAACAAGAGAAACCGTCGGTATTAAGCAAATGGCAAGGAATCATGAATGGTTTGATGAAGAATGTGCCGACCATATAAGAGTAAAAAATCAAGCTAGGCTAAAAATGATACAACGAAACACGAGAGGAAATCAACAAGAGTATAAGGAAAAGCGGAAAATAGCATCAAATATATGTAAAAGGAAAAAACGTGCATCAATTAAAAAAAGAGTAGAAAATATTAATCAAGAACATGCTAATGGTGATATAAGAAAGTTTTACAATAATTTAAAATATCAAAAAACAGGATATCAGCCAAAATTAATAAACTGCAAGGATAAAAATGGAATGATATTATCAGAAAAGAATGATGTAGTTGAAAGATGGTTTGAATACTTCAAGGAATTATTAAACGCTGGAAGAGTGGAAGAAGAAGGAGAAGTGCACGAAAATTATAATGAGGTTGAAGTTGAAGAACCAACGTATGATGAAGTAATGAACGCGGTTAAAAAGTTAAAGAAAAACAAAGCTCCAGGTGAAGACTCTATAAGCGCAGAAATCTTAAAAGAAGCTGGTAGTTCTTTTTATACACGGCTACACAGATTAAAATGTAAAATTTGGGAGGAAGAAAGAATGCCTGAAAATTGGAATGTAGGATTAATTGTACCAATGCACAAAAAAGGTGATAAAATGAATTGCGCTAATTAACGAGGAATAACTTTATTAAATACTGCATACAAAGTCCTGGCTAATATTATATCAGAAAGATTCGACGTTTATACTGAAAACATTTTAACTGACTATCAGTGTGGATTTAGACCTGGGAGATCAACAATTGACCAAGCTTTTTGGTTAAGACAAAGCATGGAAAAAGCGTATGAATTCGATTTTGATCTTCATATCTTCTTTGTCGATTTTAAACAAGCTTTTGATTCTATAAAAAGAGATAAAATACCATTAGCTCTCGAGGAGTTTGGGCATTCCTAAAAAATTAATAAAACTAATAATGATGACACTTAATAAAACATCAGCTAGAGTTATTGTACAAAATGAAGCATCAAGCATCTTCGAAATTGAAACAGGTGTCAAACAAGGTGATATTATATCTGCAAAAAATTTTAACATGATGTTGCACTATGCCATAAAGCACCTATATAAAAGAGGAAACATTTTAAATAGATCATCACAAATTGGCGCCTATGCAGATGACGTAGCCATAGTAACTAGAAGATTTCAAGATTTAGAAGAAACGCTAATGAATTTGGAAAGATCGTGCTCTAGGATTGGTTTGAAGATAAATGAAAATAAAACTAAATATTTAAAGCTATCTAGATCAAGTGCCAGAAGAAATCTTCAACCCATAAAAATTGGAGAATATAATTTCGAAAGTGTCGTTAGTTTTGAATATCTAGGAATTCAAGTAAACAACATAAATGATATGCACCATAGTATACAAAGTAGAATACAAGCAGGTAACAAATGTTATTTTGCGTATTTGAAACTGTTCAAATCAAAGCTGCTGACAAGAAGTTGTAAAACGATGCTATATAAAAGTATGATCCGACCGGTTATAACATATGGTGCTGAAATATGGACTCTAACTGTGGCAGATATAAATAAATTAAAAGTTTTCGAAAGAAAGATCATGCGAAAAATATACGAACCAAAAATGGATGAAAATGGAGATTATAGAGTCAGATCAAATAATGAACTTCTTGAGTTAATAGGCGGTGAAGACATAAGTCGTTTTGTTAAAAGCCAGAGAAAAAATGGGCTGGACATTTAATAAGAATGCCATAAAAACGACCACAAAAATCTATTTTTGACGCTGTGCCAATGGGAACAAGATATAGAGGACATCCTAGACATAGATGGGTGAATAATGTTAGCCAGGATTTAGAAACTGTTGGAGTTCGTAATTGGAGAACAGCAGGACGTGATAGAGACCGTTGGAAGAACATAGTAAGGCCCACCCCGGGCTGTAGCACCACATGATGATGATGAATTAATAGGATGGTTTGCCATCTTATTACAATATTTTATTTGTTGTGTTGTCATATAATGAGCTAATGGTTCTACATTTGCTTCGTTGTATAAAAAGTTATTAGAATATTTTTTATTTGTGCTTTGGAAGTTTTTATTTAGAAAAAGTCTTAGAATTTTTCTCTCAAACATTTGCAACTTTTTGATGTATGTTGTTGAAGCCGTAAACCAGATCGGAAACGCATATGATAATATCGGCCTTATTAATTTCTTGTACAGTAGTAATTTTGTTTTTGTCATTAAGTCTTTATGTCGTAGTAGTGGCCTTAATAATCTAAATGAATATATACTTTTTTTTAAAGATTCTTTAATGTGGTTATTAAATTTTAATATTTTATTAAAATGAACACCGAGGTACTTAATTTTATCCTTAAAAGGTATTTCATCATTTCCTATTTTTAAATATAGCTTTTTATTTTTTTTGACTACATTTTTTGGTGCTCTACCAGCTGAGTTTCGAAATCAAATTAATTCGGATTTATTGGTATTAATATCAATACCCCAATTATTATAATAAATTATAGTTTTATTTAAATGTTCTTTGACATAATTTAATGCTAAATCGGGATTTCTGGCGTGCCAATACACTGTTGTATCATCAGCATATAAGTTGGCTATCGACCGTATTTCGTTTCGCCTATTAGAATGCGTATGAGGAAAGTCATATAAAAATAGGTTGTAAAGTTTAGGACCTGTTATTGAGCCCTGTGGGACCCCTGAACGAACCGGAATTTTTTCAGATTTTTTACCTTCATAATTAATATATAAGTATCTATTTTCCAAAAAGTTAGAAATTAAGCAAATAATATTTGATGGTAGACCAATTCTAATTAATTTATATAGTAATCCTTTTATCCATACAGAGTCAAAAGCTGCCTTAATATCAATTATACCTGCCACTGTGCAATTTTTGTTTTCCAGATTTATAAAAATATCATTACGGAGTTTTAGTAGTGCATCCGTTGTTGAATGCATTGCTTTAAACCCACATTGATTTTTTTCAACATATATTTTTTGTATAATTCTTTAAAAGCTGCTATTTTATCTTCTGTATTTTGGATTTCTGTACCATTTAAACAAACTTTATTATTTGAATTATACTTTCTACCCGAAATTTTATTTATCTAAATGCTTGAGAAAATGGTTTTATTTGTTTAAGTCTGTTAGAAAATTCAGAATTAAAACTAAGCGCTTTATATTCTTGACTTATTTTATTGCCATATCTATTGTAAATTTTTTTTAAATCAGAAACCCAGATACTTTTTATTTTTAATAATTTTTTAATACTTTTTGGAAGTTTGTCGAATTTTGAATTTGTTATTGTAATAATTTCTGAATGTTTATTTACACACAGTTCCATTATATTAATAAAATTTATGATATACATATCTATTTCATCATTCGTTAGGTTGTTTGAAACAGGTATATTATTTATACCCAAGGTTGTATCCAGTTCAGTTCTAAATAACTGCCAATTGGTATTTTGAAAGGATTTAAAGGTTTTTGGTGTATTAATCTTAATTGAATAATTATTTAAAGAGATAGATAATTTAATTAAAAAATGGTCCGAAAATGAAGCATGTGTATTAATTCTATAGTTGGGTGTTAAAAAATTTATCAGATTTTCTGAAATTATAAATAGATCTAAAATAGATGAATTTAATGGATATGTAGGTGAGTTTGGAGATAATACTATTAAATTTGTATCTGAACAATTATTTAAAAACCATGACGATAAAATAATTCCATTGCGATTATATTCGCTGTCACCATAATCGATGTGTCTTGCATTTAAGTCTCCACCAAAAATGGTGTAATCGTAATTTTTTGACAAATTATTTAGCTTGAATAATGTTTCATTTAATATTCTTACGTCGCATTGCGATTTAAAATATAGAGAACCAATTAAAATAGATTTTGTTTCGTTATTTCGATTAGTAATTATCCCATGTGCTAAGGTCATAGGTAACTCAAAAGATATATCAGTGATTTCATGTAAATCAAAATTTTATTTATAACATATTTCTGATCCTTCAAATTTGTCATTTCTGAAACATTTATACTTATCTATTATAACTTTATGAATACTATTTAGTCTAGTTTCAACAACAAAAGCAAAATTCGGTTTATGATCTGCGAGTGTATTAAATAGCATAGCTCGTCTATGCAAGCTCCTGATAGAGCAAGCGTTTAACGCTATAACTGAGAGATAATTTGGTGTGTTAATCATTTTGTGTTTTACTGGCAATTTTAGCAATAAATTGAATATAGGCGATTTGTTTATCGGTAACTGTTGTTAAGCGATTAATATATGGCATAAATTGTTTGATTTCTTTAATTAAACAACCAATATCTACCCCAAAAAGATTATTGGACATATTGAAGAAATCAGATATAGAATTATTATTATCCAAAATTGTGTCATGTCTGTTGGGTTGTTCACCCCTCAAAGCATTCGAATAAGAGTTAGAATTATTATTATTTGAAAAATTATTAGTTGCATTGAAAACGAATCAATTTTTTTCTCTTCGTTCTTCATTTGCTCTATTTATTATTCTTTTTTTATTAGACATGTAATCTTTATAATAATCACAGCCTCTCCAATTAGCTGGCTGTAACTCTTTATTCAATGGACATTTATACGGCTCATGGTCGCGTCTACATTTCACACATCTATAATTACGAGAGCAGTTCATTGCCGCATGGCCAAAATCTTGACATCTCATGCATTGGATGGGAGCTTTGGAGATTAATTTACTCCAGTATACTTTTTGGTATAATAATAAATTAATATCTGAGAGAACTTTACTATTTTCGCCCGGCTCTAATTGAACTAAGAACATTCCTAATTCTCTTTTATTTTTTCTGGAGTGAATAATAGAAAAGGTCGAATTTTTTTTAAATTTTAGATTTGGAAGTTTCTCTTTAAGAGCAGCTTCAACATCTTTATCAGAAAAGTTATTATGGATTCCTTTTAAAATCCAATTTTCGGACTTAAGTTCGGAAGGAGTATAAGTATGAGTATTAATTTTATTGGCTCTTAAATATTCCAATAACTCTCTATGAACAATAGAACAAGAAACAAAAATTTTTGTTTTATTTGTATAAATATTATTTGAGAATTTAAATTTATTTGCGTCTAATTTTGTTTTTAAAAATTCAATGAGAGGTTTTAGGTTACTATCTCTTGTAATGATTGGCGGGCAAAATTTAATCTTACCACTTTGCTGATTTGTATCTAAAGGTAATACATTTGAACTAATATCTACATTGTTAGTAATATTTTTTAAATTCAAGTTAATATCTTTGGAAACATTTTTATCATAATTACTTAAAAATTGAAATTTATTGGTATTTATAGTTGGTGAAACTGTTCTTTTCCTTTTAGGATTTTCTTCCTGAGAATTTTTTCTTCTTCTGAATATAGGATGATATAGAAACACCTTCCATCACCTCACTTTCATTATTCATTGTTGAATTAGTAATTTTAATTATTTTTAATGATTGAACATATTTTTCATTTTGCATATGTTCAATTATTACTCATATTCCATAATCGAAAACTTTACTATTTAATATTTATCACTGACTGTTTGTGAATATTTAATTTAAAACTTAATACATATCACTAAATTGTTTGTGAATTTTTAGTATTTAATTGTCAATTCCGCACTCGATAAAGGTTCACAGAGAACTCCCTAAATTTTTAATATATTTTAAATTTTAATGATTTTAATATTTTATTTTTATTTATATTGTCAATTATGTGTATTCTTATACTTCAAATCATTAACATTAATATAAACAGCTTCAGATTCAGACAATGTTTTTTTCAATTAGTTGATAAGAACACATAAATCATAAATTTATCATAAATGCCAATAAATTCTTTTAAAAGGAAAATTATGTTCTCGTTTTTCTGTAATATTTCTGAAATTTAAAAAAAATACAACATTTCATTAATGAAATATTTGTAATGAAATTCTACCTGGAGATAGGGAATACGTTGGATTAATTGAGTTAATTAGTTCATTCGAATACTTATATAAAGTTTTCTTACATTTAACTATTACTTGTTTTAAATGTAACTTATCCCAAATGCCTGTTATCATCTGCTGATGTCTCACAGCTAATGTTTTACAAGATTTTATGAAATTTTGTGTCAAATTTCATGTGAAATAACGATGTTTGGACTCGTATCTCATTGTCCATAAATTAATGACAGGACCCATCTCCCTAATAACCATTGGATAATGTGTTAAAAAATGTTGTTCAGTTGTGAGATGTTTTTCAAACAAATTTATTACGCATTGTAGGTGATCAGATATTAGGTTCTGCAATTTACTTATATCAAGTTCTGTTACCTCATAAGCAAATAAAATTGTTACAATTTCCAGCATTGTAACTATAACTTGCCATTGCTTTTCATGTTCAGAATTGTAGCACCTACCAAAAATGAATGGAAAGTGAGAAGCTAAACAAAGGATTTGAATAGCATTTTGGCCTAAATTGCTTTTTTCGAATTTAATATGTGAGGTTTTGTTTTTTCTATCAATAAATCCAAAATTGTATGCGGAAACACTATCATTTATGTTGTCGATATTTAAAAATATTTTTTTTTCAATGAAAAATCAAACATTAATTTCAGAGCGAGTGATTTAAATCCTTCTAATGCGTCAAGCATTATATCGACGCTAAAGTTTGTCATTGTATTAAAAATTTTTAGATCATTTAGAACTGAGCTACGACAAGTTCCATTGGTCTCAATCATTTTTAGTTTTTTAGAGGGGTCTGACTATCTAAAATGCTATACAATTTCTTTTCTCAAAAATTCAATAACTTCTTTTATTTGCAATTTGCATTTGCATACTACAAAACCGATAAAAGTATCTTGCAGACAAAGATAAGGTAAAACCAATCAAATCATTTGCAGCCAGATTATCGTGTGAAAGAGATATGATTGTTCCATACAATTGGCATAATTGGTTAATGAAAATACCTACTGTTTCTACAATATTAATATCGTTGATTATTGGGCTTAATATATTATTTAAATTAAAACCTCCATACAAATCATTTACATAAAATGACTACCGTGCAATAAATCGCATCAATTTTAGGGATTATAGTTTTGCTTCCAAGGAGTCTTGCTATCTCTAAATCATCATAATACAACTGTATTAAAATCTTTTTTTATCTTTAAAATGAGATTCTATTGAACGGAAACGATTACCACAACAAGCATTTTTAAAAATTCCATCCTGGCAACTATGCGAGTTGTTGAAATTTTTGAAAATTTCTCTGAAGTAATCATTTTGAAACACTTTTTGAATAGTAACAGTGCATGGTATAAATTGAAAAAAATTTTGTACTAACATTCTTTTATATGTACCAGTTTTTTTTATCACACCGCATTTCCCATCTAAATCCTATTAGAATTTGTTACGGCTGGATACAAAATTTATTTTCAGAAATTAGCTTCACTCTTTTATATTTGGAGCTAAAGTTATCGAAATTTTTGGAAATTTGACTAATTTTGTATACATTATTGGATGTATCTTTTGGTACTTCAATATAGTTTAAAGCTGATTGTTTAATAATTGCAGTTTCTTCAAAAATTGTTGTAATTGTACTCTTAGGTAATCCAAGTATATTCAATTTGCTATAAAAGTTTTTCATTGCATTTTGAAACCAATTTAAGTTATCGACATTATTAATATGAGATAACTCGCAATTTTTTTCATACATAACCGATTCTATATCAACAGGCTTTCTTAAACTACATATTTATATTTAAACTATTTATTAACCTATTATCGTCATTTTGTTCTAAATCAATTTTCTCGTCGTGTTTTTTAATATGTTTTTTAAGGGAATAATAAGATTGAAAAGTGTTTTCACAACTTTTGAGTTTAGTTTTAGCATTGTCTTTAATAAATTCTTGATATTTTAAATGTGGAATTACATTTTCAAGAGTATGAAAGTTGTAAAGCGAATACAAAAAAAAAAAAAATTTTAAATTAAATTAGAATTAGCTTTACAATTCTTCACAATTGAAATTAAATTGCTTTTATAAAAAAATATTAGCATTAGCTTTACGATTTAAAAAATTAAATTAAATTTTTTGATAAAAAATACAGAAACATATATAGCAAAGTATAAAAAAAAAAGATTTTATTGTTTACCTTAAAAAAAAAAAAATATTTTATTGTTTATGTGCAGGTACATTCTTTTCGTAAAATATTTGAAATCTCCTTTCACGAATTGTGACTTTGTCAACTGGCATTTCATAAAAAAAGTACATCATAAATGTCCAGAACGTGTTTAGACAATTAGTGAAGTTTTGATCAAACACATAATGTGCCTTGAAAAGAATGTCAATAGCTGCAACAATATCACAATCCTTTAAAAGTATCAATTCGTTCTCAACACAAAGATACCTTGATGAAATTACTAAATTGCTTTCACCTGAAGCAATCAAATAAGGACTGGTAAAGTTAGCTTCAATTAGCTCCTCGTTTCTTAGGTTAAGCTTTAAATATAAAACAATTTAAACATTAGTAACACATTTTGTACATATATATATTAGATATTCATACATTTTTGAATATATAATGAATTTCTCCATAGATTCAGTGAATCTCTTGGTACTTTCGCTGACGATTTTTCAGCAACAATATTTGGTAATAGACATAGGAGGAAAAAAATTTTATGTACTGATGGTTGCCACTCGAAAAAAAAAAAAAACCAACAAGAGTTTTTACCATCAATTTCTGGTAATCCTATGAATGTTGAACCCTTAATATTTCCGAACACTTTTGGAATATGTTCATCAAAGACAGACATCTTTTTTAAAAAATTATCATGTAAAGCAGAATATCTTAATTTAAAATCAAATAATATCTGAAAAAAATATATATTAAATATGTAACGTATGCGTGTTTATTTATTATGAGTGTCATCCTAAATCTGAACTACAGTCTTCCGCCGAACATAGAGCCTAGGCGTTATATGTGAATACGCCTAAGCATTATGTTCGAATATAACGTTGTGTGAAAACTCTAAAGATGACACAAAAGCAAGTTTTTTTTCATATGTCATATGAAACATTTGCTTGTTGGGTACTTTACATTAAAAAATAAAAATTATATACGAAATTCCAATCTGTTGCGATTCAGAGTTGTTGATTACATTTTTTGGTTATATTTTTTTATAATTTTCGTAGTAACCCAACAAATAAATTTTCCACTAGTGGAATTTAAACTTCAAAAAGTAGTAGATTTCCACTACTTTTTACTGCTCACACATTTTAGGAATCCGTGGAAACCTATACATTCGCATATATACTTGTTTTGACATGCGTATGTTTATTTTGTTTCATCATTCTTATATAAAAAATAATTATAATAATATTTATATCAAAAAATATAAACAAAACAAATTCTAATTTAATAAAAATTATAAAAATAATAATTCTGCACCAATGGTACAAAATTAAATTGTGCAATTAAGAATAAAAATATAATTATAAAAATAATTTTGGTAAGTATTTTAATAATAATTTTTTTTTTGGTAATCGTAATGTAATTAAATAAATTAATATAAGTAGAAATATGTCAAAAAGAAAGGTTCAAAGAAATATTAAAACAGAGGTAGAAAATTTAAGGGCTTTTGGGCATACAGCCCCACTGCCTTTAGATATCAATATTGATGAAAATATCATGCAAAATGTTGAGACTGAGAATTCTGAAAATGAATTGTATTCGTGTTCTGCTTCTGCTGATGTATATTTAGATAATGCAGAATGTGATTCTCATTCCAGTTATGCTTCTTTAGATAATACAGAATATGATTATAATTCATCTTTAGACTCTTCACCGGATTTGGAAAGCAAATTATCAGAGTGGGCTGTACATTATATAATATAAATAATGCAGAAACAAATGCATTATTATTCAATGAAATTTGGTACACAGGTTGAGTTCATGATTCTGCATAGGTTGACCAAATTACAGGTTAGTATGATTAGGGGGTCCATGTTAAATTTCCGATTTTATTTTAATTTTTTTTTTTTTAATATGTTTTACAGCATATAGTAATTGTTAACCTATTTCAAAGATATTTTATATATAGGCTAATTTTGTTATCTAGTTGGCTCTCCTGAAATTTGGAGACCTTCAGGGGGTTCCTAGAAAACAGTTTTAGTTTCCGAATTTTATATAATTACGTGTTTTATAGCATGTAATTATTATCTGATTTTAATGAAATTTGGTACAAAAGTAGACCTGCTGATTATGCATGTGTTGGCCATGATAGAAGTTAATACCTTCAGGCGGTCCATGCTAAAATTTCCGATTAATATTTCATATGTTCTAGCTAGAACATATGGTAAATATTATTCAATTTCAATGAAATTTTGTACACAGGTTGGATTTGTGATTACGCATGTGTAGACTAAGGTAGAAGTTAGTAGCCTGAGGGGGTCCATGCTTAAATTTCCGATTAATATTTCATATGTTCTAGAACATATGATAAATATTATTCAATTTCAATGAAATTTTGTACACAGGTTGGATTCGTGATTACGCATGTGTAGCTTAATGTAGACGTTAGTAGCTCTAGGGGGTCCGTGCTAAAATTTCCGATTAATATTTCATATGTTCTAGAACATATGGTAAATATTATCCAATTTCAATGAAATTTTGTAGACAGGTTGTATTCGTGATTACGCATATTTATACTTATTATAGTTATTTTAATAATATTATTTATTATTAAAGAAATAAAAATATAAAATTAAATCAATAAATAATAAAGATGAGCAATTTTGAAGAAAGCACTGTTTGTTACAAAGATAATCTAAATTAAAAAAAAACTTTTGGACACAAATCGCTGTTAAACAACATACTATGAGTTATCTGCTCCCCCTAGTTAGCAGCTTTTATTTATTTTCAAGTAAGAACCTAAAATTTCTTACACATATAAATATTATTTTTTCTTTCATTTTCAGATTTTAGATATTGTGAAATTTGAAACATGTCGCAAAGAATTTTAAAGATATCAATACCAACACAATTCAAATTTAAAACTAAAGGTATATAAAATAATTAAAAAATAATTTTTGAATTATATTTAAATATATATTATTTTTTCTTAAACAGATTCGAACAACTCAGACTCAGCTCAAAAAAAAAAAAAAAAAAAAACCATTATCGCCAACTCAACATGAATCTAATATGTTTGCATGGTCAGATGAGGAATTAGGATATGTCGAGTTTCTCAAAATAAATAATGACGTATTTCCTACAACTTCAACACAAATTTCATATAAAACAAAAAAAAAATCAGTTGAAAATATTTTAAAGAATAATAATAATACAAATAATACTCCTAGTAAGTTAATATTATTTTATATAAAAGATAAAATAAAAATAACAGACGACATGTTATATAATTTTCTAGAACGTCCAGTTTCAATTGAAGTTCCAATGGAAAATAAAGATATGATGAAAATATTGGATAAGGTACTAGTCAACCAGGAAATAATTTTAAAAAATCAGCGGTCAATGATGCGAGAGCTAGTATTATTGAAAACGCATACTAATGCAGAAGTTCAAAACATAAAGAATTTTGAATCCAATTTTAACTTACCTTGTCGTTGTAAGGAAGAATTTGAGCAGCTTCAAATAATTTCTAAAAATAATATTTAAGTTGAGGAATACTTAGTAAGATAAAATAATAATGCTATGTAAATAAATAATATATTAAAATAAAATATTTATATTCTTTCAGAAAACTAAATTTAATTCTACAAAAGAAAACAATATTAATAAATTTATTAAAAACTGTTTTCAAAAATTTTTAATTGATGAAGCTGCTATATACTTTTCATGGCATGGACAGAGGGGAAATATTGCAATAAAAGGATATTTGCTTGTGAAATTAATTAAAGGTATACAATTCAGTTACAATAGTATTATTTATTTTTTTATTCATTGAAAAAAATTGTAATTAAAAATAATTTACGATAATTGATTTTTATATATTTTAATTACAATAAATTTATGTTTCTTTCCAGATGCAGCGATCGTAAAATTTAAAGATTCAACGGAAGAAGAAGTTCAAACAATTATTAAAAACTGGTTTCATTTAGCCAAGGACAGGATGAGAAAGTCAGCAAAAAAAATAGTTATTTAATTTTTAGAATTTAATTTAATTTCTGTTATATACATATCAATTTATTTTTAATTTAAAGATATTTCACATAATATGTTTTTTTTTAATTATTTATTTTTTAATATTATATTTAATTTTTATAATTTACAATATTATCTCAAGAAGAGAATTAATTTACGTTGTCATACAATGTTTTTTAATATTAAAATATAATAATTGAATTTAAAAGTAAGTTTTTTATTAATTTTTACTTACCGAATACAATATTTTAGAAATATATGGAATTCTATATACATACTTTCTTACTTATTTAACAGCAGTTTTCTCTGAGTTTTCAATTGGAACTCCGGATCAAAAAAGTCATAAAAATCCGCCGACTCTAAACATTGACAAAATACAATTTCATAAAAAACTTTCAGAAAATAGCGACAATTCTCTACGGCCAAACTAGTGGAATTCCGTATAAAAAAAGATTTAGTTTCCTTGAGTTCTGCTATTAAAACTACCAGCAAAACATAGAGAATTCCGTGAGTTTTGTTTGTTGGGAAGCAATAACAATTCAAAATATCATGTTTTGACGACTTCTACTTTTACTGAGTAATATATGTTTACGATTTGACAGCACATGAATAAAATGTTACTTTATGAAAAAAATTCAAGTTTGCTTTTATAAAATTGTGAGTTTATTTTTATAAAAAAATTATAGAAAATTAATACTCATCTTACAAATTAACCAAAGTGAATGTTTTTAGCACGATATTTCGTAAAGGTAGACTTTTTAATTTTAATTAATACAAAGATCATTTCATTTATTTTAAATTTTATGATTTCAGCCATAGCCATAGAAAGTAAAATAACCTAAAAAGAAAAAATTATTAATTAAACATAAACTAAAAATTTTAAATGAATACAATGCCGGTATGAAAGGCAGTGGCTGGATGGCATTGTCAAAAAAATACAACATTGGTACATCAATTCTTAGGGGATGGCACAATCAAAAAGCACAACTTGTTCAAACTTTAAACAATCAATTCGTGCAAATAAAAGTTGCACGAAGATTATCTGGTGGTGGACGAAAATTGCAATTTCCTGAAATTGAAAATGAAGTCTTTCAATGGGTACTTGATAGAAATTCTAAGGGCTTAAGGGTTAAAGATAATCACAAGAAGTTTGTGAACGTTTGAAAATGATAGATACTGAAAACAATTCCAAGTGGATTAATTTCAAACATTCATCAGGGTAGTGTAAACGATTTAAAAATCGCCATGAGTTAGTATCTCGACGTCAAACCACAACAAAAAAAATCCCTGAAAATGTTAATGCTATTGTAAGCAATTTTTTTAAAATAATTCATGCCAAAATTTAGGAAAAACAAATAAAAATGTGCAATATCATTAGTTTCGACCAAGTACCACGTTATTTCGAATCCGAACCAAAAACGACTATAACCCAGAAGGGATGCAGAGAAGTTTTAATGAGAAAAGCTGGAACCTCACATAAACGTTTCACAACCACACTATGTATAACTTAACTTTAGAGGGTACATTTTTAAAACCACACGTTCTGTTCTCGAATTTAAAATAAAAACCAATTGTAAACAAAAAGTGCCTTGTAGATGTGAATAGAACTGGAATCTTTAACGATGACATCTTGAAACAATATATTAAAGAAATTATTTTGTGTACGTCATAAACCAGTTTAGCTCGTGATCCAGTATTTCTGATAATGGATTCTTACGGAAGCCATGTAAAATTACATGAATCTAAATATCCGAAAAAATTCGATATTTTTATTGTGTTAGTGCCTCCGAATTTGACAGGTCTCCTGCAACGCTTAGACGTAACAGTAGTTTTCAAGCATATTATAATACACGATATGATGAATATATATCAGAAGCACTCAAAAATCCAGAAATACAAACTCGACAAGGAAATCCTAAAATTTCCTATAAAATAGTTAGCGACTGGGTTGTGGACTATATATCGACAAAGGATTCTGATTTTATAGTAAAAGCATTTTAATGTTGTGGAATTGTACCTAAAATAGATTTTTATATTGATGCACTCCATACTACTTTACAAAAAATTTTGCAACCTACTTTTAATTCTGATAATTGGAAAAAGGAAGATTTAATTGCTGAAAATTCGAATTTTTCTGACAATCCAGAGGAAGTGTCAACAAGTTTTTTAGATGTGTTCATCAGATAAAAGATAAAAACAGTTCTTTTTCAGTTTTTATGAATAATTACATACCACAAATAATTTCATATATAAAAAGTAATCCAGATATATCTGACATTTTAAATGAGCATGACGAAGAACTTATAAGTCGTGGCGAAAATTCTTCTTCATATGCCGAAATTTATGCTACTGCCTTGAAAGAAAAATGGTGCATAAAAGTAGGAGAAGTGGACGAAAATTGTGTTCAAGTTAAAAACTTTACTTATGAAGTAGAGTCTCCAAAAAAATCTATTCTGTTAG